>JAHIAM010000129.1:0-46013 GCA_021605205.1 Aegilops longissima | reverse complement strand
TGAACCCGTAGGGTCCGTGACGCTTAAGGTTTCATGACGATGTATATTACGAGTTTATGAGTTTTGATGTACCAAGGAGTTCGAGTCCCTCGATGAGATCGGGACATGACGAGGAGTCTCAAATGGTCGAGACGAAAAGATCGATATATTGACGACTATATTCGGATTCTCGAAAGGTTCCGAGTGATTCGGTATTTTTCGGAGTACCGAGAGTTACGGAATTCGCCGGGAGAAGTATTGGGCCTTATTAATACATACGGGAAAGAGAGAGGCTGCCCAGGGCAGGCCACTGCTTCCTGCAAGGCCCAGTCCGAATTGACTAGGGAGAGGGCCGCACTCTCCTTCCTTCCCTTCTCTCTTCCCTTTCCTTCTCTCCTACTCCTACTACATGGAAGGTCTCCTAGTTGGACTAGGAAGGAGGGAATCCTACTCCCGTGGGAGTAGGACCTCCCGCGCGCTCTCCTTGGCCGGGCGCCTCCCTTGCTCCTTTATATATAAGGGTGGGGGCACCCCATAACACACAAGTTGATCTACGGATCGCCTTAGCTGCAGGCGGTGCCCCTCCACCATATTCCACCTCGGTCATATCATCGCGAGTTTAGGCGGCTCGCTGCCGGTAGAGCATCATCATCGCTACCACGCCGTCAGGTCGACGGAACTCATCCTCGACACTTTGCTGGATCGAGTCCGGGATCGCCATCGAGCTGGACGGTGCCGAACTCGAGGTGCCGTGACGCTCGTACTTGGATTGGTCGGATCGTGAAGACGCATATCACATCAACCGCGTTGTCATAACGCTTTCGCTACGGTTCACGAGGGTACGTGGAGAATACTCTCCTCTCGCTATGCCATCACCATGATCTTATGCAGCGTAGGGAAATTTTTGAAATTACCACGCTTCCCAACAAAGGGCATCCGAGCCCAGGTTTTATGCTGATGTTATATGCACGAGTAGAAAACAAGTGAGTTGTGGGCGATATAAGTCATACTGCTTACCAAAGATGTCATACTTTGGTTCGGGCGGTATTGTGAGATGAAGCGTGCCCGACCGATATTATACAGACGCTTACGCTGAGACTGGTTTCACCGCCGCGCAGCACTCGCTGCTTAAAGGTGATCAAGCGGGTGTCTGCCTCTCTCACTTTAGTTGAACTGAGTATGCTACGCCTTGTCCTTGCGTAAGGTTAAAACAGCTGACTAACTTGACGAACTATCGCCAGGGTTTTGATGCGAGGTAAGAACGGTTCTTGCTCAGCCAGTAGCAGCCACGTAAAACTTGGTAACAACAAAGTAGAGGACGCCCGAGGGAGTCCTCGATTAGGGGGTGTCCGGACAGCCGGACTACCATCATCACCAACTATCATCTCGCCGGACTATCATCATCGATCGGACTCCAAGACTATGAAGATACAAGATTGAAGACTTCTCCCGTGTCCGGATGGGACTTTCCTTGGCGGAAGGCAAGCTTGGCGATACGGATATGTAGATCTCCTACCATTGTAACCGACTCTATGTAACCCTAGCCCTCTCCGGTCTATATAAACGGATGGCTCTAGTCCGAGAACGAGAACAACAACCCCGATAATCATACCATAGGCTAGCTTCTAGGGTTAGCCTCCTTGATCTCGTGGTAGATCCACCTTGTAAACATCCACAATATCAATATCAATCGAGCAGGACGTAGGGTTTTACCTCCATCAAGAGGGCCCAACTGCAAAACATCGTGTCCCTTGTCTCCGTTACCATCCGCCTAGACGCACAGCTCGGGACCCCTACCTAAGATCCGCTGGTTTTGACACCGACATTGGTGCTTTCATTGAGAGTTCTTCCGTGGTCGCCACCGATAGGCTTGATGGCCTATTCAATCAACAACGACGCCGTCCCCGGTGAGACTTTTTCCCGGACAGATCTTCAGATTCGGGCGGCTTCGCATCATGGGCCAACTCACTTGGACATCCGAGCAGATCGAAGTTACGCCTGGCCGCCAGTCAGGTTTGAAGCCTAAACTTCACGGCCGATATCCGCGGGACTTGATCTTCGATGGATCTGAGCCACAGCCGAAAGCGTGCTGCCAGGCCGCCACGATGGGCATGACTTAACTCGCCACGGACAAAGACTCTTGAGGTCGCAGACACTAATCCGCCCCACTCATAGTCCGAGCCGATCGCCGGATCGAGGACGGTGGTGGACACCGCCGAGCTGATCCTTCTACGGCGATGGAGCCGAACACTTACCTTGTCCCGATAAAGTTTATGACTCGAGGTGCCGGACTTTCCGCCGGACCAACCTCCCGCGCTTCGCCTGCGATCCGATTGGGCCGATCATGGAATTCACCGCCATGATGATCTTTCAGCGCCGCTTCTTCGGGCGATATCATAAATTCATCAAGCATCTCCCATTATTCAGAGAGCCTCGCCGAATTCACGGCCGACGGTTGGGACGCGACGACGAAGAAATTCAGAGCCCATCCACCACCCACTTCAGAGCCACCGCCGATTTATTTAACCGACGATTGACCACGACCAAGACATCGACGGTATGGACGACGATGCCGGATATTACTCAAGAACCAAAGGCCTACAGACACCGAAGACCACCTCGCCATACGACATATACATGGTGGGCACCCCAAAGGAAGCAATAACGAGGAACAACGGACGCGCAGAGGATGATCCCGCCGATAAACAACCAAAACAGCGACGAGACGCCGCCTCTAAGTCCCGCCGATCAAAGCAGCCTTCCTAACGACTCCAGCCGATAGAGCAGGCAAACCAGCGACGCATTTAACAAGACAAAAGCCGGATAATCAACCCTTCACGGAGTAATCAACAGTCCGACACAACACCGAGCATAAGAACATACACAAAAACTCTGCCGCCAAGGCAAGAAGTTTGAAGAAGGCTAAACGAAGCTCAAAACAGCGTAAGACACGCCGTAATGAAGTGGAACAAAGTATTCAAGACTGCAGACAAATATGGCAATGGCCATCAAACTAAGAGCTACCCGGGCGCAAGTTGTTGCCAGAATTTGACGAGAAGCCATAGAGCCTTCACAACAAAAATAAAGAGGCCACCTCCGGATAGACGCCGATGACAGGCCAAAAGCGACAAGCGGGCCACACACAGTCAATTATAATCTCTGGAAAACGGACGGCCCAACTAGGGTCCATCTACGGGCCAAAAAGAGGGCCCTGTGAAGTAACACAACACAACAAGTGTTCAAGACAGCGGCACACCCAAATACAGGGCCCGACACCCGCTTATGTTTTATCGATGAGGTGCCGGATCATGAATTTCCAAAGCAGGTTCAAACCCATGAACATAGAGGCATACGACGGCACAATGTACTTCGTAGTCTGGATAGAAGATTACATACTACACATACACATGGCTAGAGGAGATGATCTCCACGCCATAAAATACCTACCCTCAAGCTCAAAGGGCCAGCTCGCATCTGCTCAAAAGCCTCCCGTAAAACATCTGGAAGTTGGGAAGAGCTTGAGGACGCTTTAGAGCAAATTTTCAAGGGACTTATGTCCGCCTCCCGATGCGTATGATTTGAGTCATATAACCCAACAGCCCGGAGAGTCAGCCACAAGAATTCGAACAGGTTCCTTATCAAAAGAACCAAATAGTCGATCGTCTGACGCGAAGCCTTAGCAGCTTTTAAACACAACGTCTGAGACGAATGGCTCGCCAGACATCTCGCCAAGAGAAGCTAAGAACAATGGCCACGCTAACAAGTTCTCATGACGCGCTTTTATGCTAGAGAAGACAAATGGCTAGCAAGATGCAGCACCAATGATCCGAGTACATCCGAGATCGAGATGGAACGGAGTCACGCGCAGAAAGATCAGCCGAATAAAGAAAAAGCCCAAGGGCACGACGGTCAACGCCGGATTCAAAAGCTCACGCCAAACAATAAAACACGGCCTCTTAAGGACAACAGAGACGAAGTTATCAAATTTAAACAAAATTTTAGATCGGATATGTCAAATCCACAAGACTTCCGTAAGGCTCGCAAACCATACCAACCGAAATTGTTGTTTTAAACAGTCCGCAGACTCAACGCCGACACAAGGCTCGATGCGCCAAGCGAGGACGATAACGAACCCCACCAGCAGAAAGCACCTAAGTCCAAAGACTTTCCCACAAGAAGTCAAAACAGTAAACTCGCTTCACGTGATAGTACGGAAAGCCAACACGGCACTCGCTAAGACAAGTGTCGCACGATCCACCCCAAAGGACCGAGATTGGACGTCAAAACCAATCACTTTCGACCATCCGGATTAGTCCGTATATCCTAACGCAGGATAGACTGCCTCGATATTGATCCCATAATAGACGGACTGCAATTAACGCAGGTTTTGATGGACGGCGCAAAGGACTTGAACTGCTATATCCGGACACAATCCGCAAGTTGGGATAGACCTTACTACACCGCATAGCCGCACTTCCTTCAAAGGAGTGGCGCCAGCCCTTACGCCAGTGCACAGCTTCATTATTACTAGAAGTTGTGTTCGGTCACCGACAACTTCCGACGAGAAAGCTAACCTTTCATGTCGCCCCATTTAAAAGTAGCTATCAAGCATCACTCGACGGAAGCTATCCGCTTCAATGCAATACCACATTACGCTGCCTCTTACGCTTAAAATGCCCGGTCCACGGGCATCATTTCATTAAAAGGTCGCCGAGACCCCGACACGGCCGACGAGTCCGAATAAATAAGCTAGGGCTACCTAGCCGCACACCCCTTCACAAGGGTTTGCACATATAGCCATAATGAGCTAGCATAGGCTCAGCTTTACTAATCTATATTTCAATTTTTATGCACTTTCGCACGCATTTCTTTTCCAACCAAGTTCTCTCTTTACAGATGAACAGCGGCACACCCGGGTCCGTGATACGGCACAACGGAGACACAGCGCAGACGCAAGAGGGACCCGCTGTAAGGACTCTTTTCGCACTAAGACCCTACGTAAACCTTTTCATCGCCTCTTGTTGCTATAATCCCTGGTTTATCATTATAACCAGAGTGGAGATCGGCGCTTTGGCATCGGCCGCCATGTAAGAACCTGCCTGCACTCGACACAAGGGGCTTAGGGCTTTGTTTTGCCCGCTATTATAAAGACCGAACACCTTCGGAGTGTTCGCGCCTCGAAGTTAGGGCCTTATATGCATCAGCTCAATCATGTCTTTGGTCAAATGTTGGGTTTGCCCGCCCTGTGTTTTGCTGCCTTACGCTCAGATCATCGCTAACGCGCCTGTGAAAACTATTGCGATTGTGCCCCGCCTCGGCCGGGCGAAAGCACCTCAAGAGAGAAAGCCAAAACTGATCACATGATACAGCGAGAGACCGGTCAACCACTGATCGACTATGGAATGTTTAGGATTCCTCCGTTGACGTAAGGGCCGCTTCCCGCCAGCACATACGCCTCTAAATTCGCGAGAGCGCTGGTGTCCTGGGCTATGTCGAGCCCCACCCTCGAACTCCATGGCTAAGGAAAGTGATAAAGCATTATAGTCCGTTGCTTCGCTTGCTACGCTACCACCTCCTTTACAGACCGAGACGCCGGATTATGTGAAAACGCGCTATTTTTTATGAACACCCCGCACCTTGTGCGTAATAAGTCGATTTATCGCCATCTTTCAAAGTTATACACACGATACATAAACGGCCGCATAAGGAGATATTCTATTACTTGAACGCACAAGTATAAAAGGCGATTTACATCATAAATATCATTTTACATCATATAAACGCTCATTCAACGTCACATTTTTTGAGCATCGCGACTTATTACACGAGCACCACGCAGACTTCACCAAAATAGTGCTTCGGCGGTAACCGTTATCATCCGAACCCGGGTCGCAATAGCGGTGGCATCCATCTCGCCCAACTCTGTTTTCACACGGCGAAGCGCCATCCGCAAGCACCTCTATGCAGGCCGACCGCTTATCGCTTTGATATGCGGCACCGCCCCAAGAAATTGCTGTAATAAGCCAAAGTAACTCTTCGGTTGGCCTATCCGCCGGATATGCGCCACTATATCCGCTATAGCAAGCCCGACAACCTATTTAGCTCAGCCCACTCGCCAAACGGTCGGTCAAGGAAGTGAACGCCCGGACTATGGAATTGAGACCAAAACAGCTCTTCCGCCTTTGTGATCCTTCCGCTTCAAAATACACAACCAGATCCGCCGCACTCGCCGCTAAGTCCATATAAGGGTCCTCCGAACGCCATAGCTGGCCCAAATTGAGCATATTTTGATCCAGAACCTTCGGGCGAGCAGTAGCGGGCTTGCCACCTACAATATCTCCGCCCGGCGAGTTTTCCTTTATAGCCCGTGACAGAGCGGCATCCTTGGCTTCGCGCGTGGCCTTCTCAGAACGCCTCGGATTCGGCGCGCCTGTGTCCGCCAGCTTATTCGCCGCTGCTATGTCATTTGCTTATGCTTTTGCATTTTGCCATGTCATCATTTGCATTTCATATCATGTCATCATGTGCATTTCATTTTGCATACGTGTTCGCTTCATGCATCCGAGCATTTTCCCCGTTGTCCGCTTTTGCAATCCGCACTCCTATGTCTCCTACCGCCTTTTACCTCTTTTCGTAAGGGTGTTAAACGGTCTCGAATGGACCGAGGTTTGTCAAGCGGCCTTGGTATACCACCGTAGACCGCCTCACAAGTTTCGTGCCATTTGGAGGTCGTTTATACTCCAACGGTTAACCGGTAACCGCAAAAGCCCCTTTATTGCAGCCCAACACCCTTCCAAAGTGGCCCAAACCCAGCAAACTCCCTCCATGCTTTCGGTCGCTCGATCACGATCAAGGTGGGAAAACCGCACCTCATTTGACTCTCCTAGCTCCTCTACCTATAAATAGGTTCCTCCCCGATTCCTGGATCATTTCGCAGACGAAACCCTAGTTTTCCTCTCCAGCCAAGGCCGACATGTCCGCTCCAGCCGGACATGTCCGCTGGCACCGCCCCCTGAGACGCCATTCGCAGAGTCTCGACACGTGTCCTGCCAGCGCCTCTCTCCTCCACTGCATGGGTTCAGCCAGTTCTGCGAGCTGGGTCTGGCACAGCTGACCACCTGGGCCGCCTCCTGGCCACCAAGGCTGTCAGCTGGCCGAAGCCTGGCCACAAGCGCTGCCTGGCCATTGCCGGCCGCCGGACGCTGGGCCGGCCGCCTGGCCTCGCCGCCTCCTCCGCCTGGCCCGGCCGAGGGCGCCACACTGCCCCACAGCCTCCGCCACACACGCTCGAGGTCGCCGGGCTGGCCCACTGCACAAGACTGCCTGGCGACTCACACATGCCAAGGCTGCCTGCCTCCGCCAAGCCTCGGCTGCCCCTCAAGGCCTCCTCGGCTCCTCAGAGAGTCCCCGCTGGCGATCAACTCCCATGAGCCCAGCCCGCCTGGTTCCTCGTGCCCCCGATCCAGATCCAAGGGTTGACTTCTTCCCCCCGATTTTTCCTCCAAGTCATTTTCTCGCAAGATTTTGTTGCATTTTCATCGTGATCATAACTCTCGCATCCGTAGTCTGCTTTTATGCTGTAATATGTCAAAATGTTCGTCAAGAGTAGATCATTTCATCTCATTGCATCATTTTCATTTGAGCTCATCTTGATGCCCGAAATGCTGTTAGAAGAGTGCTATGTGATGTTAGTTTCAGATTCTTATCGTAACATGCACTTTTGTCATTTTTGCCATGATTGATGTGTGCACCCTATGAACTTGAGTCCTACATGTGTTTTGTAATATGCCATGCCATCTTTACAGGGTGTATGCCATGTATTTTTGTGATCAATGTGGTGACTAGCACAAGCATGCAAACTAGGCTTCATGATGTTGCTGATTTCAGCCCTGCTTTTGTCGATATTTTTATGCCATGTTAACTTGATGCTACCGAGAGATCCATGCATATTTTGAGATACTTCAGAAGGATGTTTTGTTATACATGTCTTTCTCTATCCATCCATGCCCTTGTTTGCAATTATGGAGTGCCCTAGCTTGAGTCAATCGAGCTCTACTTTTGCTATAAAATGTTTCCGGCAAAGTTGTTTACATGTTATTCAATTTTGCCAAGGTTGTTGTAGTTGATCCTTGCATGCTATGATGTTGTTCTTGCCATGTATAGCTTCTATGCCATGTCTTCTTACTGTTGGTTGCCTTGTCATGCCATGTATTACTCTGTGGTGAGTGGTTCAAGCTCACCAACATGCCTACTTATCGTTGTTCCCGCCATGTATGAATCTGTAATATAACTTGCCATGTTTACATGGGTGCTATCATATTTTCTGATCCTTTTGGCTCATGGTCAAGAAAGGACTTTTGTTCTATGCATTTAGTAGATTCATGCCATGCCTTTGTTTACCATGATAAGTTCCTGTAGCATGTTGTTTGATAGCTCTAAACATTGCAACCTCGATGTTATTTTCTCGCAAAGTCTGAACTGTTATTATTTGCAATCTTGCCATGTCATTTTGAGCATGTTCTAGTGATTTCGGAGATAGCTCAGTGTTCATGTTTTGTTATGCTTTACCTGTAAATCATGCCCATGCCTTTTGTTATTATGTTGAGGTCCTGTAGCATGTTGTTTTGATGCTTGCAATATGCCTAGTTGCTGTTTTGGATGATTGTTGCTATGACTTGTATAGGGTGTATGTGTTGAACCGCTGTTCGCTTTTGAGTGTGCTCTATATGAAACTTGCTTGATTTTGCATGTAGTTTCATATTATCATGTTGCATCCTTGTTTTGAGGTGTTTGCTTGATGTTTGTATGCATTTTGCATCAATGCCATGTTTAACTTGTTTTGCTCATATCTTCTAGGCCGTAGTCTCAATTTAATGAACTTTATATGTAACTTGACTAGAATTTCGTAGATCATCGTGGTGCATCTTAACTTGCTGTTTAACAACTTGAACATAAGGTTTATTCAGATCTGGACCAATTTCAAATTTGCATATGAGGACTTACCGAATTGTTATATGTTGTTCTCCGCCTCATTTAAACTTGCTTTGATGTGTTGCTCTTGTTTGCATCATCTCTTGCCATGAGTAGCTTCATGTAGCTTTGTCATGCATCATGCTTGTTTGTGCATCATGCCTTGTTCATGTGTGGTGTGTTTACTTTGTTGTGTGCTTCTTCTTGTTAGTTCCTGCTTGCTATGATCGTGAGGATTCGCTCGCTCACGCTTGGTTCGGCTTCATCCGCTCGCCTTCTTCATGGACTCGCTCTTCTTCCTTGGGATTTCAGCAAGATGACCGCTACCCTGGATCTCACTACTATCATTGCTATGCTAGTTGCTTCGTTTCTATCGCTATGCTGCGCTACCTATCACTTGATGCTCAAGCTTCACCTAATTGCCATGTCACCTCTAACCTTTTGCACCCTTCCTAGCAAACCATTGTTTGGCTATGTTACCGCTTTGCTCAGCCCCTCTTATAGCGTTGTTAGTTGCAGGTGAAGATGAAGGTTGTTCCTTGTTGAACATGGAGATGTTGTTCCTTGTTGGAACATGTTTACTTGTTGGGATATCACAATATATCTTATATTATTAATGCATCTATATACTTGGTAAAGGGTGGAAGGCTCGCCTTATGCCCGGTGTTTTGTTCCACTCTTGCCGCCTCTAGTTTCCGCTATATCGGTATTATGTTCCCGGATTTTGCGTCCCTAACGCGTCGGGTGATTTATGGGACCCCTTGACAGTTCGCTTTGAATAAGACTTTTCCAAAGAAGGCCCAACATTGGTTTTACCATTTGCCTCACCTATGCCCTTTTTCCCTTGGGTTTCGGAGCCCGAGGGTCATCTTTATTTTAGCCCCCGCCGCCTCCTTCGAGTGCTGGTCCAAACCGAAGCGATGTCCGCGCTACGGGCAATCAGGTCTATGCCAACCCGACGCCTTGCTCATCCGTGTGCCCCGAGAACGAGGTACGCGACTCTATCGATTTGTTGGCACATCCGGCGGCTTTGCTGGTCTTGTTTTATTGTCTGTCGAATGTCTTGTAGCCGGATTCCGAGACTGATCGGTCTTCCCGGGAGAAGGAATATCCTTCGTTGATCGCGAGAGCTTATCATGGGTTGTTGGGACACCCCTGCAGGTATAAACTTTCGAGAGCCGTGCTCGCGTTATGTGGCGATGGGAATTTGTTAATATCCCATTGTAGTAAACTTGAAGCAAACTCTTCTAAAATACACCAACCGTAGCGAATCGTGAGTGTCTCTTTTCGGGTTGATCGAGAGGAGAACACGGTTTCGGGTTATGTCTCGACGAAGTAGGAGTTCGTGATCACTTCTTGATCATTACTAGTTGACGACTCGCCTTTGTTTCTCTTCTCGCCTCATTTATGCTGGTTAGCCACCATATATGCTTAGTCGCTGCTGCAACCTCACCACTTTACCCCTTCCTTTCCCTTTAAGCTTTGCTAGTCTTGATACCCATGGTAATGGGATTGCCGAGTCCTCGTGGCTCATAGATTACTACACCACCAGCCAGTGTGTACAGGTTTGCGATGATCATGACGTGAGAGCGATGTTTGCTTGTGTTGGAGTTCTTCCGCTTCTTCTTCGATCAGGGATAGGTTCCAGTGTCGCAACCTGGCTAGCAGTGGTGGATGTCGCTTGAGCTTCGTTTATGTTTCATCCGTAGTCGGATGTTGATCTTGTATATGATGTTGTTGTATTCTTGTGGCATTTGTGCCTTATGTATGTATCCCCATCTATTATGTAATGTTGATGTAATGATATCCACCTTGCAAAAGCGCTTCAATATGGGTCTATCCTTGGTGGACCTTCGAGTTCCTTTTGGATAGGGTCGATATTGGGCGTGATAAGTTGGTATCGAGCCTCGACCCACCCTAGGAGCCCCTTGATTGATCGTGTAGTTTGGCCGTTGTTGAGTCTAGAAGAAAACTATTTTCGGAGTCTAGTTATATCGAGAGTAGGAATTCTTTTACCCTCCGCTTCTTCGCCGCCTCCGTAAGGAATCTTGACGTAGGTGTTTTGAATTACCTCTTCCTGCTCAAATTTTTCTTTAGGATCACGTGGTTAGTTTCGTGAGTTGTCCATCCTCTTTGTCCGGCATTTCGCCAAGTCGACTCGACCATCTTCATCTTTGCCAAGTTCAATCCTCGCCTTCCTCCGACGCCGTTGTTTTTCCTTGTCCGGTTGTCCTTGTTTTTCCCACCCGCCTCCCTTCTTCTTCTTGAACCGGAGTCCGTGATCGAGTATCCATCCTACTTGTGCGAAGTTTTGCTTTCTCTCCTTAATGTTTTCAACCGTGTTGTCTCTTCAAGATATTCGCCGGTTTCCCTTCCAAATGCCTTTGTTTTCCGCCTCCCACCCTTTTTCTTCCCGGAGTTTGAGTCTGTTTCACCATCAATTTCATTCGTATGGAGTTTCTTCAGTTTTCCTCAATTATTTTAACCGTGAATTCTCGCCTCGCTTGACATTCTTCATCTCTTTTCTTCTCCGTGGAATCAATTCAAGTTTTTCGTGTTGATCATATTCTTTCCTCGCTCAAGTGTTCTTTTGCTCGCTCGCTTCTCGCCAGCTTATCCTTCCGGAGTGCTCAAGACATCTCAGAGATTCGACGTGTTCCAATTAATTCGAGGTTGACACCTCATTCTAATATTTCAATTGTTCCGTGCATCATCTATCTGCTCATCATTCCTTTCCAACGGTGTTCTATTTTAGTGGGCCCTAACCCACGTGTTTTTCCTGTGATCTCACCCGACTCTTCTAATTTTCCTGAGTTATTCTCAATTCTTTTCAAGTGTGACGAAGAATGAATATCATCGACACTTGCCTTTTCCAAGACCAATTTCAAATCATTTCATTGTTGGCTCAACCTCTCGCTTTTCATTCTACCGGAGTATCTCAACAATTTTGGTGGTGTTTCTCGTCATTTGAAGACCAAGTAGAGTTTCTCTTAAATCTTGTCCGCTTCCCGAGGTTCATGGTGCTAGCTCGATGTTATCCTATCAATTTGTTTCCAGCCAGTAATTCTTTTCACCCATCCGAGCATTTCAGAGTTGATTTTTGTTTCTTTTCACCGGAGGCCATCATTCCGTAAGAATTCTTCGCCCCCAGATTTCAGTTATCGCTCTCTATTTATCCCGTGCCTCGCTCAAATATTCTTCAATCAGTTCGCGATCTCTTCGATATCTTTTCTCTAAATTCCTCAAGTATCTTCGTGGTTTCTAATTCTTCCCGTGATTCATTCTCTCTTCGTCACCATTTAGAATTTTACGGTGGTTCGCTCAAGATTCTTTTTCCTTCACTATCATTTTAATCCATTCGTTCTTTCCAATCCTACCGTGATTCATGAAGACCTTCTCAAGTTTGCGCTATGTCACTTCTCAATCCTTTTCAAGAAGAATAAGTAGTATGCAAAATCCATTTCTTGTCATCAATTTAATTTGATGAAGGATAAGCATACAATAAATCTTATTCTTATTTCCTCAAGTGAGTAATACCTTCCTTCGGAGTTTGTTCTCGATGAATAAATTCTAGTTCCAAGTGTTCTCATCTTTTCTTTCCCGGAGTTCAATTATTTTCTCGCCATTTCGTCGAACATCCATCTAAATCATCGCAAGGCTCATCTTATTCTTTCATCCTTCATTCTATCTCATCATCTTTTGTTACCGGAGTTCTTCATGGTGGTTCTTCATGATTTAATTCATTCTTCAAGAGTTCATCAAGATTTTGTTGGTGGAGTTCAAGTATCTTTTCTTCTCGATCTCAAGTGTAATTAATTCTCCGTATTCTTTAGAATGGGAGTTTTGAATTTCTTTGTTCTTCTCAGCTATCCAATCATTTCCGCTTGTGGTCGGTTATCACCTCATAATTTCGAGATGTTGTCCATAAGACCACAACAAGCGATTCTTTTCGTTGTTGATTCTCTCAACAACTTCGCTCAACCCTTCCTTCTAAGCTCATTTCATTCCACTCTTTAATTCTTTCCGGAGGTTTTGTGTCATGTCTTCATCAAGTATCATTCCATCCTCTCAAGTTCAAGTTCTATTCCTCCATGTTTTAGCCGGAGTGCTGCCTAAATCCTTTCAGCCTTATTCGCTTTTTTTCTCATTCTAACCACTCCGTTAGAACGAGTCGTTTATAGCCTATCCGATTCCGTGAGCTTTGATTCTTGTCATTCTCGCTGCTCCTTCTTTCTTCTCGAGTGCTCTCGATTCTTTGCTTCTTCTCTTGAGTTCTTGTTTCACCTCATCCCTTTTCCTTCCGTTCGGTACTAAGATCTCGGACGAGATCTCTTGTTAGTGGAGGAGTGTTGTAACGCCTCGGATTCGATGCGCCTGTGTCCGCCATTATTCGCCGTCGCTGCCATGTCATTTGCTTGTGTTGCATTTTGCCATGTCATCATTTGCATTTCATATCATGTCATCATGTGCATTTCATTTTGCATATGTGTTCGCCTCATGCATCCGAGCATTTTCCCGTTGTCCGCTTTTGCAATCCGCACTTATGTCTCCCTGCGCTTCTTTACCTCTTTTTTCGTAAAGGGTGTTAAACGGTCTCGAATGGACCGAGGTTTGTCAAGCTGCCTTGGTATACCACCGTAGACCGCTTCGTCAAGTTTCGGCCATTTGGAGGTCGCTTGATACTCCAACGGTTAACCGGTAATCGCAAAAGCCCTTTTGTTGCAGCCCAACACCCTTCCAAAGTGGCCCAAACCCAGCAAACTCCCTCCATGCTCTCGGTCGCTCGATCACGATCGCGGGTCAAAACCGCACCTCATTTGACTCTCCTAGCTCCTCTACCTATAAATAGGTTCCTCCCCGAATTCCTGGATCATTTCGCAGACGAAACCCTAGTTTTCCTCTCCATACGCTGCCGGACATGTCCGCTCCGAGTCCGGACATGTCCGGGCCCTCCCCCAGCCATTCAGAGTCTGACACGTGTCCTGCCCGCCTCTCTCTCTCTTCCTCACACAAGGCCTGGCCAGCATGCCAAGGGTCTCACAGGAGCTCCACCACAGCCCGCCTGCCTGGCCACTGCCACTGAGAAGCTGCATGCCATGGCCTGGCTGGGGCTGCTGCTGGCCGGACTGGCCTGGCCCCTGCTCCTGCCTCCTGCCTTCCTCCGCCTGCCTCCACCGAGGGCGCCACATTGGCTGCCTCCCACAGGTTCTCCACCGCCTCACCTCGAGGTCACGGCTGGGCCCATTTCCAAGACTGGCTGCCCGGCGACCTGGCAACATATGGCTGGCTGCCTCAGCTGCCCTGCTCAAGGCCTCGGCCTCTCTCAGAGTCTCATTGCCGATCGAACTCCTGGCGTGCCCAGCTCCTCGGTTCCTCGTGCCTCGATCCAGATCCAAGGGTTAACTTCTTCCGCCGATTTTTCCTCTAAGTCATTTTCACCAAGATTTTGTTGCATTTTCATCGTGATCATAACTCTGCATCCCTAGTCTGCTTTATGCTGTAATATGTCAAAATGTTCGTCAAGAGTAGATCATTTCATCTCATTGCATCATTTTCATTTGAGCTCATCTTGATGCCCAAATGCTGTTAGAAGAGTGCTATGTGATGTTAGTTTCAGATTCTTATCGTAACATGCACTTTTGTCATTTTTGCCATGATTGATGTGTGCACCCTATGAACTTGAGTCCTACATGTGTTTTGTAATATGCCATGCCATCTTTACATGGGTGCATGCCATGTATTTTTGTGATCAATGTGGTGACTAGCACAAGCATGCAAACTAGGCTTCATGATGTTGCTGATTTCAGCCCTGCTTTGCTCGATATTTTATGCCATGTTAACTTGATGCTACCGAGAGATCCATGCATATTTTGAGATACTTCAGTAAGGATGTTTTGTTATACATGTCTTTCTCTATCCATCCATGCCCTTGTTTGCAATTATGGAGTGCCCTAGCTTGAGTCAATCGAGCTCTACTTTTGCTATAAAATGTTTCCTGGCAGGTTGTTTACATGTTATTCAATTTTGCCAAGGTTGTTGTAGTTGATCCTTGCATGCTATGATGTTGTTCTTGCCATGTATAGCCTCTATGCCATGTCTTCTTACTGTTGGTTGCCTTGTCATGCCATGTATTACTCTGTGGTGAGTGGTTCAAGCTCACCAACATGCCTACTTATCGTTGTTCCTGCCATGTATGAATCAGTAATATAACTTGCCATGTTTACATGGGTGCTATCATATTTTCTCGATCCTTTTGGCTCATGGTCAGAAAGGAGTTTTGTTCTATGCATTTAGTAGATTCATGCCATGCCTTTGTTTACCATGATAAGTTCCTGTAGAATGCTGTTTGATAGCTCTAAACATTGCAACCTGATGTTATTTTCTGCAAAGTCTGACCTGTTATTATTTGCAATCTTGCCATGTCATTTTGAGCATGTTCTAGTGATTTCTGGAGATAGCTCAGTGTTCATGTTTTGTTATGCTTTACCTGTACATCATGCCCATGCCTTTTGTTATTATGTTGAGGTCCTGTAGCATGTTGTTTTGATGATTGCAATATGCCTAGTTGCTGTTTTGGACAGATTGTTGCTATGACTTGTATAGGGTGTATGTGTTGAACCGCTGTTCGCTTTTGAGTGTGCTCTATATGAAACTTGCTTGATTTTGCATCTAGTTTCATATTATAATGTTGCATCCTTGTTTTGAGGTGTTTGCTTGATGTTTGTATGCATTTTGCACCAATGCCATGTTTAACTTGTTTTGCTCATATCTTCTAGGCCGAGTCTCAATTTAATGAACTTTATATGTAACTTGACTAGAATTTCGTGTAGATCATCGTGGTGCATCTTAACTTGCTGTTTAACAACTTGAACATAAGGTTTATTCAGATCTGGACCAATTTCGAAATTTGCATATGAGGACTTACCGGAATTGTTATATGTTGTTCCCGGCCTCATTTAAACTTGCTTTGATGTGTTGCTCTTGTTTGCATCATCTCTTGCCATGAGTAGCTTCATGTAGCTTTGTCATGCATCATGCTTGTTTGTGCATCATGCCTTGTTCATGTGTGGTGTGTTTACTTTGTTGTGTGCTTCTTCTTGTTAGTTCCTCGCTTGCTATGCATCGTGAGGATTCGCTCGCTCACGCTTGGTTCGGCTTCATCCGCTCGCTCTTCGCTTCATGGACTCGTTCTTCTTCCTTGCGGGATTTCAGGCAAGATGACCGCTAACCTGGATCTCACTACTATCATTGCTATGCTAGTTGCTTCGTTTCTATCGCTATGCTGCGCTACCTATCACTTGCTCGCTCAAGCCTCACCTAATTGCCATGTCAGCCTCTAACCTTTTGCACCCTTCCTAGCAAACCATTGTTTGGCTATGTTACCGCTTGCTCAGCCCCTCTTATAGCGCTGTTAGTTGCAGGTGAAGATGAAGGTTGTTCCTTGTTGAACATGGAGATGTTGTTCCGTGTTGGAACATGTTTACTTGTTGGGATATCACAATATATCTTATATTATTAATGCATCTATATACTTGGTAAAGGGTGGAAGGCTCGCCTTATGCCCGGTGTTTTGTTCCACTCTTACCGCCTCTAGTTTCCGCTATATCGGTATTATGTTCCCGGATTTTGCGCCCCTAACGCGGTCGGATGATTTATGGGACCCCTTGACAGTTCGCTTTGAGTAAGACTTTTCCAAAGAAGGCCCAACATTGGTTTTACCATTTGCCTCACCTATGCCCTTTTTCCCTTGGGTTTACGGAGCCCGAGGGTCATCTTTATTTTAGCCCCCGCCGTTCTCCTTCGAGTGCTGGTCCAAACCGAAGGATGTCCGCGCCTGGGCAATCGTGGTCTATGCCAACCCGACGCCTTGCTCATCCGGTGTGCCCCGAGAACGAGGTACGGCGATTCTATCGGGATTTGTTGGCACATCCGGCGGCTTTGCTGGTCTTTTTTATTGTCACGAATGTCTTGTAGCCGGATTCCGAGACTGATCGGTCTTCCCGGGAGAAGGAATATCCTTCGCTGATCGCGAGAGCTTATCATGGTCTGTTGGGACACCCCGCAGGGTATAAACTTTCGAGAGTCGTGCCCGTTATGTGGCGATGGGAATTTGTTAATATCCGATTGTAGTAAACTTGAAGCAAACTCTTCTAAAATACACCAACCGTAAAGCGTGAATCGTGAGTGTCTCTTTTGGGTTGATCGAGAGGAGAACACGGTTTCGGGTTATGTCTCGACGAAGTAGGAGTTCGTGATCACTTCTTGATCATTACTAGTTGGCTAATCGCCTTTGTTTCTCTTATCGCCTCATTTATGCTGGTTAGCCATCATATATGCTTAGTCGCCGCTGCAACCTCACCACTTTACCCCTTCCTTTCCCTTTAAGCTTTGCTAGTCTTGATACCCATGGTAATGGGATTGCTGAGTCCTCGTGGCTCACAGACACTACACCACCAGCCAGCAGTACAGGTTTCATGATGATCATGACGTGAGAGCGATGTGTGCTTGTGTTGGAGTTCTTCTCGCTTCTTCTTCGATCGGGATAGGTTCCAGTGTCGGCAGCCTGGCTAGCAGTGGTGGATGTCGCTTGAGCTTCGTTTATGTTTCATCCGTAGTCGGATGTTGATCTTGTATATGATGTTGTTGTATTCTTGTGGCATTTGTGACTTATGTATGTATCCCCATCTATTATGTAATGTTGATGTAATGATATCCACCTTGCAAAAGCGCTTCAATATGCGGTCTATCCTTGGTGGACCTTCGAGTTCCTTTTGGATAGGGTCGATATTGGGCGTGACACCTTCCGCAGTCTTCTTGCCCCGCTTAGGCGCCTCCGTCCCAAGAGCCTCATTGCGGTCGGTAGCATCTTTTAACTTCATGGCTATTTCGCCATCTCTTCCCCGCCCGCAAGCAGGCGACCCTTTCGCCGCTAACTCCTCGGTCCTTCTCGAGGTCGCCAGACATTCCTTCCGCCTGCCCTTGGCTGAGTGTTCGCCCAAGGCTCTCCACGGCAGCGGCACTATCTGCATTTCACGACATGTTGTAAGGAGATGGCTTCGCCCCTTACCAAGTGACCGCCAAGTAAGACTTACCTTGCGACTCATCAAGTCGCCTCGCTGACCAGCGTGATGTCCGTGATCCGCAGATCGAAGTTGCCGCTTAGTTCAAGAACCCATCATCCGGCTGGCCTCGGACGACCCGCCACCGCATTGGCACGACGGAATTTAAACTCATGATTTTGATCCTCAAGACGCTGTCGATTTCGACAACCCACCGAGTCTCGTGGGCTACTATCTATACAGGGCGACTCTATATGCAAAACTGTTAAAAGGTGTGTCATTTTATGTACCTCAAACCCGCCAAAGAACTCCCCGACGGCATCGCATAACCCGCCTTCAGCGGATTTAAATCCTTTCAATCACCATGCTCATCAATGCGGCCGATCTTCCGAGATAGACGCTTCTCAAGCAGATCCTTCACCAGACACCTGCTGGCGCTTAAACTATCCGCTTTGCCAAACCCGGGCTCCTCCGGATTTACACTTCAGGCTCGTCCGCCTTATCCGACGGCGCCTCGGACGGAGGCGCCTCGCTTCTATCATCTCCGGACAAAGGTCCCTCAAGACGAGCTCATTTATGGAAGGACGGAGATCCGAACTACAAGGTAAGAACTTTAGTTATCCTCGTAAGCACAAATAGGGATGTCCCTTATTATAAAACTCCTTTCTTTCTACTTACGGCTCGTTGAGGGCTGACTCCTTAAGGAGATTGTGCGGTCGGGCCTCCCTGGACGCAGGACCTCCGCGAAGATTTCTTCCCCGCTTAGGGGCTTTTGCCCCGGTCCCTGAGGCGTCCTCTTCTCCCTTGAGGGAGGGATTCTCGATCCCCTCTTCAAGAGCCTCCTTAGGCGAGGCAGAGCTTCCTGCTTCCCTTTCGCTTCCTCTCAAGGCGCAACTCAAGCATCCGACCAAAGACGGATCCGCGCGGTGTCGGGAGGGGGCCGACATCAGATCAATTTTGCTTCCGCTTATCCACTCCCGTAGAAGGAAGTTGGTCATAAAGTTTAATCATCGAAGGCAAACAAATGGTATGTCCGACTCGAACTACTTACTTGATTATCCGGCGATTGCAGCTTAGGCCAAGATCTCGGTCAATTCCGGACGCACTTCTTGCGATCCGAAGAATAATTTGTACATCTCCGTGGGTGTCATACCCATGAAGTGTTAAAGAACTGTGGCCTCCGGATTGAACTCCCATAGCCGGAGAGGGCGGCGCTTGTGGCAGGCGAGACGCTTAATCAAGATAACTCGTGATCACCACCACCATATCGATCTCCCTCGCTTGGAGATCCCGAACTGCCTCGCAAGAGGGGCACGCCCTTGACGGCCCCCGCTTGAGCTCTTGGTTGACCCACCACATCAACCGCCGTGGAGGTCCCGGCGAATAAGGGCGGCGGCTTTTGTCCGCGCCCTCTGAACAGTAATATAGAACCACTCTTGCTGCCACAGCCGAGCTCCTCTTGAAGGAGCCACACCACGGGCATTGGCCCTCCTACTTATGGCTGCCCTCGCCACACTCCGCTTGACGCCTCGATCATCTTCGGCGCCACATTGAAGGTCTTCACCACAGTCCAAGTGAGGGGTGACGCGGAGGAAGGCTTCAGCAGCGACAATGAATGCGGAAATATGGAGTATGGACCTGAGCCAAGTCGTGGAATTCCAACCCAAAGTAAAACATGAGCCCTCTCACAAAAGGATCCATCGGAAGCCTAAACCCCGACGGAGGTGGGACACAAACGACATACTCGGGCCGGGCTCGGTGGGATGGCCTGCCTTCGGCAGCAACCTGTAGCGAAATCTCAGAAGACAGTACTTGGCCTCCCGCAGCTTTTAGCACGCCCTCCTTCGTGACGGAGGAGGGCATCCACCGCCCTTGAGGTCGAATCGACATCGTTGAAGTCCGCAGCCAACTGGAGCTCTAGGTGCTGGAACTTGGAGCGGGAGAGGATTCATGAGGATTGAAGAAAAGAAACGAGCCTTGGTCCTTATAAAGAGGGAGAATACCAAGAGCCGCCTCCGGACCGCTTGGGACTCGCCGATAGAGGGGGTATGACGGGCGTGGTTGGGTTACCCACGTCCGTATTGATGAGAATCCTGATTAAGGGAAACACGATCCGCTCGACCAGACGTGCTAAGGAAACCGCCGCTAAATGCGCTTAAGGTGGTAAAGTAAAAACAATTCAAGTAATGGCTTGGTAGTGGTGTGACGCCATGCCACAAAAACGTCAGCAGATTGAACTTGTGTATATATTATTCTTCTCTACGGGAATGTGGAATTTATTTTGCGAGCCGACACTATCCCGGTGTTCACAATCTTCTATCATTCGAGGAGGAACCCGCTTGCAATGCCAAGCAATATACGCTACCGGACTTATCATCATTGAAGCCTGGTTCAGGGCTACCGAGGAGTCCTCGATTAGGGGTGTCCGGATAGCCGGACTACCATCATCACCGAACTATCATCCGCCGGACTATCATCATCGATCGGACTCCAAGACTATGAAGATACAAGATTGAAGACTTCTCCCGTGTCCGGATGGGACTTTCCTCGTGGAAGGCAAGCTTGGCGATACGGATATGTAGATCTCCTACCATTGTAACCGACTCTATGTAACCCTAGCCCTCTTCGTGTCTATATAAACCGGATGGCTCTAGTCCCAGAACAAGAACAACAACCCCGACAATCATACCATAGGCTAGCTTCTAGGTTTAGCCTCCTTGATCTCGTGGTAGATCCACTCTTGTAAACATCCACAATATCAATATCAATCGAGCAGGACGTAGGGTTTTACCTCCATCAAGAGGGCCCAACTCGGTAAAACATCGATCCCTTGTCTCCTGTTACCATCCGCCTAGACGCACAGCTTCGGGACCCCTACCCGAGATCCGCCGGTTTTGACACCGATAACGCCTAACTTGTTTTTGCAGGCATGTTGTGATGTGATATGGTCAAGACGTGATGCTATATTTTATTGTATGAGATGATCATGTTTTGTAACCGAAGTTATCAAGAATCGGCAGGAGCCATATGGTTGTCGCTTTATTGTATGAAATGCAAACGCCCTGTAATTGCTTTACTTTATCACTAAGCGGTAGCGATAGTAGTAGAAGCAATAGTTGGCGAGACGACAACGATGCTACGATGGAGATCAAGGTGTCGCGCCGGTGACAATGGTGATCATGACGGTGCTCTGGAGATGGAGATCACAAGCACAAGATGATGATGGTCATATCATATCACTTATATTGATTGCATGTGATGTTTATCCTTTATGCATCTTATCTTACTTTGATTGACGGTAGCATTTTAAGATGATCTCTCACCAAAAGTTATCAAGAAGTGTTCTCCCTGAGTATGCACCGTTGCCAAAGTTCGTCGTGCCCAGACACCACGTGATGATCGGGTGTGATAAGCTCTACGTCCATCTACAATGGGTGCAAGCCAGTTTTGCACACATAGAATACTCAGGTTAAACTTGACGAGCCTAGCATATGCAGATATGGCCTCGGAACACGGAGACCGAAAGGTCGAGCGTGAATCATATAGTAGATATGATCAACATAGTGATGTTCACCATTGAAAACTACTCCATCTCACGTGATGATCGGTTATGGTTTAGTTGATTTGGATCACGTGATCACTTAGATGACTAGAGAGATGTCTGTCTAAGTGGGAGTTCTTAAGTAATATGATTAATTGAACTTAAATTTATCATAAACTTAGTCCCGTAGTATTTTGCAAATTATGTTGTAGATCAATAGCTCGCGTTGTTGCTTTCAAATGTTTATTTTGATATGTTCCTAGAGAAAATTGTATTGAAAGATGTTAGTAGCAATGATGCGGATTGGATCCGTGATCCGAGGTTTATCCTCATTGCTGCACGTAAGAATTATGTCCTTGATGCACCACTAGGTGATGCACCTATTGCAGGACCGTATGCGACGCTATGAACGCTATTAGCTCAATATGATGACTACTTGATAGTTTAGTGCACCATGCTTAATGGCTTAGAATCGACTTCAAAGACGTTTTGAACGCCATGGACCATATGAGATGTTCCAGAATTGAAGTTAATATTTCAAGCAAATACCCGAGTTGAGAGATATGAAGTCTCCAACAAGTTCTATAGCTAAAAGATGGAGGAGAATCGCTCAACTAGTGAGCATGTGCTCAGATTGTCCGGGTACTTCAATCGCTTGAGTCAAGTGGGAGTTAATCTTCTAGATAAGATAGTGATTGATGTAATTTTCTAGTCACCATCACCAAGTTAGTAGAACTTCGTGATGAACTATAATATGCAAGGGATGACAAAAGTAATTCCCAAGCTCTTCGTGACGCTGAAATCAACGAAGGTAGAAATCAAGAAAAGAGCATCAAGTGTTGATGATTGACAAGACCACTAGTCTCAAGGAAAAGGGCAAAGGAAGAAGGGAACTTCAAGAAGAACGGCAAGCAAGTTGTTGCTCGAGTGAAGAAGCCCAAGTCTGACCTAAGCCTAAGACTAAGTGCTTTTGCTGCAATGGAACTGGTCATCGAAGCGAACTACCCCAAGTATTTGGTGGATAAGAAGGATGGCAAAGTGAACAAGAGTATATTTGATATACAGTGTTATTGATGTGTGCCTTACTAGTGTTTATAGTAGCCCCGAGTATTTGATACTTGTTCGTTGCTAAGATTAGTAACTTGAAACAGAGTTACGTATAAACAGAGACTAGTTGAAGGGGAAGTGACGATGAGTGTTGGAAGTAGTTCCAAGATTGATATGATCATCATCGCACACTCCCTATACTTTCGGATTAGTGTTAAACCTAAATAAATGTTATTTGGTGTTTATGCTGAGCATGAATATGATTTGATCATGTTTATTGCAAAACGGTTATTCATTTGAAGTTAAAGAATAATTGTTATTCTGTTTACATGAATAAAACCTTCATGGTTATACACCCAATGAAAATAGTTTGTTGGATCTCGATCGAGTGATACACATATTCATAATATTGATGCCAAAAGATGCAAAGTTAATAATGATAGTGCAACTTATTTGTGGCACCGCCGCTTGGGTCATATCGGTAAATGCATGAAGAAACTCCATAAAGATGGATTTTGGAATCACTTGGTTATGAATCATTTGATGCTTGTGAACCGTGCTTTTGGGCAAGATGACTAAAACTCCGCTTCTCCGAACAATGGAACGAAGCATCGACTTGTTGGAAATAATACATACCAATGTATGCGATCCAATGAGTGTTGATGCCCGTGGCAAGTATCATTATTTTCTGAACTTCACAGATGATTTGAGCAGATATGCGATATCTTCTTGATGAAACATAAGTCTGAAATAGTTGAAAAGTTCAAAGAATTTCAGAGTGAAGTGGAAAATCATCGTAATAAGAAATTAAAGTTTCGCGATCCGATCGTGGAGATGAATATTTGAGTTACGAGTTTGGTCTTCAATTAAAACAAAGTGGAATAGTTTCACAGCTCACGCCACATGGAACACCACAACATAATGGTGTGTCCAAACGTCAGAATCAGACTTTATTGGATATGGTGCGATCTATGATGTATCTTACCGATTTACCACTATCGCTTTGGGGTTATGCATTAGAGACAGCTGCATTCACATTTAATAGGGCACCATCTAAACTGCTGAGATGACACCGTATGAACTATGGTTTAGCCAGAAACCTAAGTTGTCGCTTTCTAAAGTTTGGGATTGCGATGCTTATGTGAAAAGTTTCAACTGATAAGCTCGAACCCAAATCGGAGAAGTGCGCTTCATAGAATACCCAAAGGAAACTATTGGGTACACCTTCTATCACAGATCCGAAGCAAGATATTTGTTGTTAAGATGGATCCTTTCTAGAGAAGAAGTTTCTCTCAAAGAAGTGAGGGAGGAAAGTAGAGCTTGATAAGGTAATTGTACCTTCTCCCGAATTGGAAAGTAGTTCATCACGTAAATCAGTTCCTCGTGATTCATACACCAATTAGTGAGGAAGCTAATGATGATGATCATGAAACTTCAGATCAAGTTGCTACCAAACCTCGTCGAGGTCTTCCAGAGTAAGATCCGCACTGAGTGGTACGGTAATCATGTTCGGAAGTCATGTTACTAGACCATGATGAACCTACGAACTATGAGGAAGCGATGATGAGCCCAGATTCGCGAAATGGCTTGAGGCCATGAAATCTGAGATAGGATCCATGTATGAGAACAAAGTATGGACTTTGATTGACTTGCTCGATGATCAGCAAGCCATGTTAAATAAATGGATCTTCAAGAGGAAGACGGACACCGATAGTAGTGTTACTATCTACAAAGCTCGACTTGTCACAAAAAAAGGTTTTCTACAAGTTCAAGGTGTTGACTACAATGAGATTTTCTCAACTCAGAAGCGATGCTTAAGTCTATCCGAATCATGTTAGCAATTGCCACATTTTATGAAATCTGGCAAATGGATGTCAAAACTACATTCTTTAATGGATTTATTAAAGAAGAGTTGTATATGATGCAACCGTAAGGTTTTGTCAATCCTAAAGGAGCTAACAAAATGTGCAAGCTTCAAATGATCCATCTATGGACCGTGCAAGCATCTCGAGTTAGAATAAACGCTTGATAGTGTGATCAAAGATATGGTATTATACGCACTTTTGAAGAAGCCCAGATTTACAAGAAAGTGAGTGGGAGCACTACAAGATTTCGATAATATATGTGAATGACATATTGTTGATCGTAAATAATGTAGAATTATTCTCAAAGCATAAAGGAGTATTTGAAAGGAGTTTTGAAAGAAAAGACCTCAAGAAACTATTTACATATTGAGCATCAAGATCTATTGAGATCAAGACGCTTGATAAGTTTTTTCAATAAGTACATACCTTGTCAAGATTTTGAAGTAGTTCAAAATGGAACACCAAAGAAAAGTTCTTGTCTGTGTTGCAAAGGTGTGAAATTGAGTAAGACTCAAATCCCACCACGGCAGAAAATAGAAAAGAGAATGAAAGTCATTCCCTATACCTCAATCATAGGTTCTATAAAGTATGCTATGCTATGTACTGCATCTATTGTATACCTTGCTCAATTGGGCAAGGAGTACAACATCGATCTAGGAGTAGATCATCGACATTGGTCAAGAACATCCTTAGTGAGGACTAAGGAAATATTTCTCGATTATAGAGGTGATAAAAGAGCCCGTCAGAAAGAGTTACATCGATGCAAGCTTTTTACACCGATCCAGATGACTCTAAGTCTCAACTGATACATATTGAAAGTGGGAGCAATTAGCTAGAGTAGCTCCGCGAGCATTGTAGACATAGAATAGTTAGAAATACATACGGCTCAATGTGATGTAATCTGCTGACTAAGCTTCTCTCACGAGCAAAACATGATCATACCTTAGTACTTTTGGGTGTTAATCACATAGCGATGTGAACTAGATTATTGACTCTAGTAAACCCTTTGGGTGTTGGTCACATGACGATGTGAACTATGGGTGTTAATCACATACAGATGTGAATATTAGTGTTGAATCACATGATGATGTGAACTAGATTATTGACTCTAGTGCAAGTGGGAGATCAAGGAAATATGCCCTAGAGGCAATAATAAAGTTATTATTTATTTCCTTATTTCATGATAAATGTTTATTATTCATGCTAGAATTGTATTAACCGAAACATAATACATGTGTGAATACATAGACAAACATATAGTCACTAGTATGCCTCTACTTGACTAGCTCATTAATCAAAGATGGTTATGTTTCCTAACCATAGACATGTGTTGTTATTTGATTAATGGGATCACATCATTAGGAGAATGATGTGATTGACATGACCCATTCCGTTAGCCTAGCACTTGATCGCTTAGTATATTGCTATTGCTTTCTTCATGACTTATACATGTTCCCGTAACTATGAGATTATGCAACTCCTGCTAACGGAGGAACACTTTGGTGCTACCAAACGTCACAACGTAATCGGGTGATTATAAAGGAGTACTACAGTGTCTCCAAAGGTACATGTTGGGTTGGCGATTTCGAGATTAGGTTTTGTCACTCCGATTGCTCGGAGAGGTATCTCCGGCCCTCTTGGTAATGCACATCACTATAAGCCTTGCAAGCAATGTAGCATGAGTTAGTTACGGAATGATGCATTACGAACGAGTAAAGAGACTTGCCAAGAACTAGATTGAACTAGGTATTGAGATACCGACGATCAATCTCGCAAGTAACATACCGATGACAAAGGAAACAACGATGTTGTTATGCGGTTCGACCGATAAAGATCTTCAGAGAATATGTAGGAGCCAATATGAGCATCCAGGTTCCGCTATTGGTTATTGACCAAGAATAGTTATAGGTCATGTCTACATAGTTCTCGAACCCGTAGGGTCCGCACGCTTAAGGTTTCATGATGCTTATATTATGAGTTTATGAGTTTTGATGTACCAAGGAGTTCGGAGTCCCTGATGAGATCGGGACATGACGAGGAGTCTCGAAATGGTCGAGACGTAAAGATCGATATATTGACGACTATATTCGACTTCGAAAGGTTCCGAGTGATTCGGTATTTTTCGAGTACCGAGAGTTACGGAATTCGCCGAGAAGTATTGGGCCTTATTGGGCCATACCGAAAGAGAGAGGGGCTGCCTAGGGCAGGCCGCTGCTTCTCAAGGCCTAGTCCGAATTGACTAGGGAGGGCCGCACCCTCCTTCCTTCCCTTCTCTCTCCCTTTCCTTCTCTCCTACTCCTACTACATGGAAGGTCTCCTAGTTGACTAGGAAAGGAGGGAATCTTACTCCCTGGGGAGCAGATTCTCCCCGGCGCGCGCCTCGCTGGGGCCGCCCCTCCCCTTGCTCCTTTATATACGGGGCAGGGGGGCACCCCATAACACACAAGTTGATCTACGGATCGCTCTTAGCTGCAGCGGTGCCCTCCACCATATTCCACCTCGGTCATATCGTCATGAGTTTAGGCGAAGCCTCGCGCCGTAGAGCATCATCATCGCCACCACGCCGTCAGGTCGACGGAACTCATCCCCGACACTTTGCCGGATCGGAGTCCGGGATCGCCATCGAGCTGGACGGTGCTGAACTCGAGGTGCCGACGCTCGTACTTGGATCGGTAGGATCGTGAAGACGCACGACTACATCAACCGCTTGTCATAACGCTCCGCCACGGTTCACGAGGGTACGTGGACAATACTCTCCTCTCGCTGCTATGCCATCACCATGATCTCATGCGTGCGTAGGAATTTTTTGAAATTACTACGCTTCCCAACATAGACATACTTCAAGGTCCTACAAGTGGTATCGTAGCTTTGGTCTCCATTTTCTTTGATTTCCATAGCATTTGGTGGTCATAGCCTTGGTTTCACAACCTAGAGAGTATGGCGCCTAGCGAGGAAATTATCACCGAGAGGTCGTTACTTTGATGGTACTAATTTTGCTAGTTGGAAGCATAAGATGAAAATGCATATTCTGGACATAACCCCACTGCTTGGGCAATTATTTGTATTGGCTTGCAAGATGAATTTTTCGATGGAGAGAACCGAACCGTGAAGCTAATGCGAAGAATTGAAGATGCTACAATACAACGCCAAGCATGTGACATCATCTTCAACGGATTGTGCCTCAAGAATTCAACAAAATCAGCAGCCTTGAGAATGCAAAAGAAATTTGGGATACTTTGATTGATATGCACGAAGGTACCGAGTCCGCTAAGGAATCCAAGTTGATGTGCTCCAAAGTCAGCTTGACAAGTTCAAATGAAGGATGGTGAAGGTGTCGCTGAAATGTACTCTAGGCTTGTTTTATCACAAATGAGATTGCCGGCTTAGGGAGTGAAGAGATGACCGACAAATTCATCATCAAGAAGATCCTAAGAGCATTGGATGGAAAGTATGATACCGCAGCACATTGATCCAAATGATGCCAAACTACAAAGATCTCAAGCCAACGGAAGTCATTGGAAGGATTGTTGCTCATGAGATGTCACTCAAGGATAAGGAGGAACTTCACAACAAGTCAAGTGGTGCTTACAAAGCCTCAAGTGAAGCCCCCACGTCGTCAAGTGAGAAACCAACCTTCAATGAAGAATTGAGCTTAATGGTGAAGAACTTCAACAAATTCTACAAAAGTAGAAGCAAAGAAAGAAGCTCCAAGTCAAGGTCTTACAATGACAAGAGATCTTCCAGTCGAGAGTGCAATTGTTACAATTGTGGGAGACCCGGACACTACTCCAATGAGTGTACGACACCCTACAAAAGAAGAGAAGATTCTCCAAAAAGAAGAAGCAAAAGAGAAGAATCACCACCAAGAGAGAGGAGGAGTAGAGATGACCGTTATGAACGAAGATCCTCACGGAGAAGCAAGGATTCGGAAAGGAAGGACAAGTCATCAAGAGCTACACAAAATGAAGACATCAAGCTCATGTTGGTGAATGGGTATCCGACCGACCCGACCATCACTCCGAGAGAAGCTATCACCCGACCAATATACTCAAGATGAAGGTGTTGCCGGTCTAGCACTTGTGTCAACCAACTCCTACGACATATTTGATTCACCAAATGAAGGAATTGGAAGATGCTTCATGGCCAAAGGTCCAAAGGTAACACATCCCGAGTATGTTGATTTTAATAGTGATGAAGATGACTTGCTAGGTGATGATGATTTACTTGTTGACAACTCTAGTGATGAATACTATGATGAAACGTCAATTAATCATGCTAATCAAACGAATGACAATGATAAGGAGAAAATTGAGCTTCTAACTAAAGAACTAAACACTCTTAAGTTGGCTCATGAAACTATCTTCGAAGATCATCGAGAACTTTTAAGGGCTCATGAGAAGTTACGCTTTGAAAAGCTCAATCTTGAGCAAGAGCATGTGTTCTTAAAGGCAATCAATGATGATCTCCGCAAGAAAAGTTCTTCTTACATTGCCAAGCATTTACTCTTATCTACTTACATGCCTCAAGTCAAGTCTAGTAACAAGTACAAGAAAGATACTTCCTCTAGTAGTAACAATAATAATGTCAAATCCAATGTTGTTGCTTCTAGAGTTCTCTTGATTCCACTAATGATTATCTTAGCCAAGTTACACTTGAGCAAGAAAATAGTTTATTGAAGGGAATTATAGTGAAAGGTGTTTACAAGAGCCTTGCCGGGAGTAAGCAATTCGAGGAAATTGTACGCAAGCAAGGAAGGCACCGGAAGAATCAAGGTGTTGGTTTTGAACGAAAGTTCAACGCCAATGGAGTTGAGGAAGAAGATCAATACCCCAAGACAAAGTTTGTTCCTCAACAAGAGAGGTATGATCCTACTTCCTTCAAGGGGCACAAGCTCAAGATGATCTTCCACCACAAGACCACAAGAACAAAGGCAAGGACAAGCTTCAAGAAGAGATTGATGCATTTGAAGAAGCACCTAAAGCCTCGCTCGAGTGGGTTCCCAAGACTACGCCAAGTTCTACTTCATCAAGTATAACT
Source organism: Aegilops longissima (assembly GCA_021605205.1). Lineage (NCBI taxonomy): Eukaryota > Viridiplantae > Streptophyta > Magnoliopsida > Poales > Poaceae > Aegilops > Aegilops longissima. The sequence continues at coordinate 16,515 of JAHIAM010000129.1, read as the reverse complement.
ATAACTCCAAGGATTCCCATCAAGATGATGTGGATCCCAAGAAGAAGAACTAGAGAGTTCTTGAGGGTGACTCCGCCAACATTCTTCACTCATATCATTTTGGCAAGAACAAGTGCAATCAACTTTCACATCTTGCACTAGCTCAAGGAGTCACAAACCCTCATATTGGTAAGGCAAGGACAAGGTAACCTAATGTTTTCATGGACATCATCTTGTGTGTGCATCACTCTATGTCTATGGATATTCTTGTTTGTTCCTTGTGGACTAACCCATGTAGGCAAGTTGAAAGTGCAACTCACTCCAAAGGATTGCTCCAAATGATCTACATCAACATTGAGCATCTACATCTTCAACACCTACATGAAGTCATCATCGACAAAACCCAAGGTTAGTTCATCCCTCTAAGGGGGAATCTCACATCTAGGGGGAGCTTAACTCTAAGAATTGAGTCAAAGCAACTCTAATGGTGTGAACACATTAATGCATTATGTAAAAGTGGTAACCCCACTTGAGCTTAAACGATGAGTATGACCTATGATCAAATGTTCTCATTTGACTCCTAAGTCAATATACTCATATATAGATGACCTAGTCATCGCCAATTGTTTGATAGATGCTAGAATTGGTTGTGCATTCTTTGCCACATATTTCATTTCCCATCTTATTGTGTGAGCATGTTGGTGCATATTTTACTCATTCAAGGACATCCACTTGTTGTTTTGTTTGTTTGGTTCTTTCTTCTTTGGCCAAGTGGATGGACAAGAATGCCTAAGAACCTTCTTTAGCTATCTATGCTTTTCTCGCCTCAAACTCTATTCATGCTACATCACAAAAATTGATCAAGTCAGATTCGAACCACTCGTGTGAGGAGCACTGAGTCCCCAATTCATATAGACTTAAACTTCCAAAACCTCTTAATGTTTCTTGGTCCGACCGATCCTTCCATTTCGTCCTACCGAGATCATCAAGTTGATCTGAGTTTTCATCTCGTGCAACCGATTTGAACTTTTCGGTCTCACCGAGTTGTCAAATGAACACAAGTATGCATCTCGGTGCCACCGAAGTTGTTCCACTTGGCCACACCGATGTGGTCGGGCTATATAGTCACGGGCAAAATTTTGAAATTTCTCCAAACTCTTCGCCTGCATCAGCTCGCTTCTACCATCGTGGTCACCGGATCGCCTCCTCGCCGCCAGCAGCCTCCCGTCACTGGTCTTCGCCACCGCTAACGGATTTCGCCCCCGCCACAGCCAGCCGTAGAAAGTCCACCGCCAAGTTAGGGTATGGACTTGATCTTTGTGCTATCCATGTCCGATTCCTAGCACATTGTTTTCACATTGAATCTTGCCACGATTGCAACTCATCTATCCAGCCAAAGTAGTTCATAGATTAGTTGTGATTCAATTTTTAGGTTTAGGTTTCACAAACCATCTCGACCCACCGAGTTGAAAAACTCGGTCTCACCGATTTGGCTTATGCCATTGCACAAGTGACTCTTGGTCTGACCGAGAATTACTAATCGGCAACCGATTTGAGGATTCAGTGAAACCCTAGCAGTCTCGGTGCCACCGAATCAAAGTCGGTCCAACCGAGATCATCAGCTTAGGTTCCAAAACTGCTTCGTATCACCAAGTTTGAAAATCGGTGGATCCAAATGCTTTCTATGGAAAACTAAAACTGAACTTTTGAGTCATTCTTTGCAAAAACTCTGCATTTTGTGATGCTCATCTTTCTATCTCATCTATAAACTCTTCACACGGTCAAGAATAGCTTTTTGCAAGATGTCCGATCAAAGTGACACCTGTAATGTGTCAAGAGCAGATAGACTTGAGTGAGGGCACTAGTCCCTCAACTTCATATGAAGGGAGTAGAAGTACTCCTAGCAACTTGCCTAAGGTTGCTACTAGGAAAAGGAGGAAAAGAAATTCAGATTCAGAGGATGAAGATTACAGGGCTGAGGAAGATGAGGCTACTTCCAAGAAAGTTGTGCTCAAGAAGGAAAGGGTCATGAAGACCAAAAGGCCTGCAGGAAGACAACCAATGTCTAAGGCCATAACATCAACACAACTACCTGAAAATCCTGATCCCAAAGAGCCAGTTGTTGAAAGCAAGAAGAGGAAGGAAAGGGTTAAGATGACCATGGCCAGAGTTATTGGGAAGCCTTCCATGATGGAAGAGGAAGAGCCTGCTGCACCAGCACCAAAGGCACCAAAGCTTATGGGTGATGCTATTAGATCGTGGGCTGCCACATCTAAGCCCAAGGAAGCACCCAAAGCTGCCCCAAGGCCAAGTTCAGACCAAAGAGGAATACTAGGAGTATTCCACCTGCTGAGAAGAACAAGGCCCGAGTGCCCTAGATTGATGAAGAAGATGAAGAAGGACAAGTTCGAGGAAGATTAAGCCAAAGATACTGACCACAATGATGCCCATCCTGTGGGTCGAGAACATGAGAATCGTGAAGGATCTGTATTGAGGAAATGGAGGATGGAAGATCCATATGCTTCAAGGAGAAGAACTGTTGTTGATTACAGGTTCCATACAAAGGAACAACAGGACTTCTATGAGACAATCTTGTTGGACAAGAAGCCCATTGTGTGTGATATGAGGTGGGTCGACTGGACCTACATAAAGGAAAATGAAGAGCACTATCCTGGAGTGCAAGACAGCTTTGAGGGTTGTGGAGTTGCAGATTTTGTTGGGCAGAAGCTCACAAATTGGAATGATGAGCTTATCATGCAGTTTTACTCCACAACACATTTTTACCTAGATGGGAGAATTGTTTGATGTCTCAAGGTACAAGGTACCACTAACTGTTGAAAATGGGCAAGTCTGATAAATGCCCCAGAGGAGAATGAGGATGACCTAGACATCTATGCCAATAAGAAAAAGGATCACAATTCAATGGCTCACATGTACAAGGAAATTCCAAACAAGGCATTAGCAACTCACAAGTTTGGATCAGTTCACTATCTCGCCGTCAGGTTGCCAACTATAAATTGATTCTCAGCACACCTTGTTGCCCAAGTCAGTGACCATAACATGATCGAGGGCATGCCATCAACATGATGCATGTGTTTGATGTGCCACGAAGTTTAAAGTCATGAGCCTGATCATTGAAACTATCAAGAGGACTGCAGAGATCGAAGAGGAGCTGTGGATATGCACCTCGATTCAAGAATTGATAAACTCAAAGATGGGCACTGAAAATATCAGCTTGGATAAGGAACACTTTCCACTTTATCCATACTTTGAGGACAATGAGGTTATCATGAATGAAGATGATCCACAATCAGCTTCAAGCTCAGAGAAGAAGGAGAAGGCAAACAGGAGAAGGCTGCCAAGATGCCAACTCAAGAGGAGGCATCCAATATTTCTTGAAGAACAAGCAGAGCATCTTGGTTACTTAATAGCATCAACCTTGACGATTGAGAAGGGATTGGCCACCCTTACTCAAAATCGAGAGCTTGAGAGAATCATAGAACAAAAGCTCTATAACTTAGATGTGAAAGTAACCGAGATTCAGATCAAAGGGAGGAGCTACAAGAGGACATGCGGAGAGGAAGGGCAAGACAACAACAAATATGTTTGCCAGAGTGCCTAGAGCCAAGAGGTCATCACCTGCTGGCCGACACAAGAGCAGCTTCGTCTGCACCAGCCACAGCCTCGGCCCACCAGCTCCAAAGACTCTACATCAGCTCCAGCTCCATCTACATCAACTCAAGTCTTCGCCCAAGGAGCCATCTCTACACCACCACCAAGATCAAGCCCGAGAGTCGATCTAGCACTATGCATTTTCTATGAAATTTTGGTAACTTGTTGCCAAAGGGGAGAAAATGTATAGATCATAGACTTTAGAGAGAGAGAGTGTGTTTTTTGTTCTCTCTTGCTTTATTTGGTGGTTTTTCAAACTTTGTTTGCTTTTGGTTGAGATACTATGTTTGTGAGACATTGATGATCATGTGTTTGATCATAAGCTACACTTATGCATGCTTGATATTATCCTATCTATCTTATGTGATCACTCACTTTGCTTGGTGATGAGTGCATGTATTCATTGTTTATTATTTTGAGCGCCCACCAAGATGTATGTGACATGGAAGAGTAACCCATGAGCCTAATTCATTGTGCATTTGCAGTCCAAAGCAAATCTAAAACTATGCACAAATTTAAGGGAGCTCTTGCTTATCACATACTTATCAAAGCGACGATGTTTTTAAATTTTATTATCATTTGTCAAAGTTGATCTATATGTTGTCATCAATTACCAAAAGGGGGAGATAGAAAGTGCAACTATCCCTAGGTGGTTTTGGTAATTCATAACAACATATAGCTCATTGAGCTAATGCTATTCCAAGACTATTATTTCGTGAAAGCTCAATGAATGGCATGGCATGGATGATGAAAGTGGATCCTCAAAATACTAAGGACAAAGGATTGGCTCAAGCTCAAAAGCTCAAGACTCTTCATTTTACATTTTAGTGATCCAAGATCACATTGAGTCTATAGGAAAAGCCAATACTATCAAGAAGGGATGAGGTGTTGCTTATCGATAGGGATCTCGGTCTCACTGATAGGGATCTCGGCCTCACCGAGATGGGGTTGTAATTCTATGTTTCCTTCGTAACGCTTTCGGGTCTAACCAAGTGAGCGATCGGTCCCACCGAGATTGCAATGTAAACTCTCTGCTTCCTTTCTCGTAACATTTCGGTCTCACCAAAAGAGCAAATCGGTCCCACCGAGTTTACTCCGACCAACTCTCTGGTTAGCTAATTACCAAAATCGGTCTCACCGAGTTTGTGTAATCGGTCTCACCGAGATTACGTTATGCCCTAACCCTAACCAGGTCGGTCTCACCGAGATGCATGTCAGTCCCACAGAAAATCACTAACGGTCACTAGGTTTACTAAATCGGTCTGACCGAGTTTGATGATTCGGTCCCACCGAGTTTGGTAAATTGTGTGTAACGGTTAGATTTTGTGTGGAGGCTATATATACCCCTCCACCTCCTCTTCATTCGTGGACAGAGCCATCAGACTAAACCTACACTTCCAATTACCATTTCTGAGAGAGAACCACCTACTCATGTGTTGAGGCCAATATATTCCATTCCTATCATATGAATCTTAATCTCTAGCCTTCCCAAGTTGCTTTCCACTCAAACCTTCTTTCCACCAGATCCAAATCCTATGAGAGAGAGTTGAGTGTTGGGGAGACTATCATTTGAAGCACAAGAGCAAGGAGTTCATCATCAACACACCATTTGTTACTTCTGGAGAGTGGTGTCTCCTAGATTGGCTAGGTGTCACTTGGGAGCCTCCGACAAGATTGTGGAGTTGAACCAAGGAGTTTGTAAGGGCAAGGAGATCGCCACTGTGAAGATCTACCGCTAGTGAGGCAAGCCTTCGTGGGGACGGCCATGGTGGGATAGACAAGGTTGCTTCTTCGTGGACCCTTCGTGGGTGGAGCCTCCGTGGACTCACAAGAACTGCTACTCCTTCGTGGGTTGAAGTCTCCATCAACGTGGAGGTACGATAGCACCACCCATCGGAACCACGCCAAAAACATCCGTGGTTCCAATTGCGCTTGAATCCTCTAAACCCTTCCCCTTACTTTCTTGCAAGTTGCATGCTTTAATTTCCGCTGCCAATATACCCTTTGCATGCTTGCTTGAATTGTGTGATGATTGCTTGACTTGCCCTAAAATAGCTAAAATCTGCCAAACTATAAAATTGGGAAAAGGTCAAGTTTTTAATTGGTCAAGTAGTCTAATCACCCCCCCCCCTCTAGACATACTTCAAGGTCCTTCAGCCTACCTTACGAGGTGGGCTGCTCGGCCTTCACCCGTGAGCTGTGGCATTTCCAGTGGTCGTCCCACCGCACGTTCAAGCCCGACGTCGGTGATAAGTACACTGGCAAGACCCATCCGTCTGAAGTTCCTCAAAGATCTACACCATCACGATGCAGCTGCTGGAGCTCGCATTTACAAGGTGCTTGCTAACTATTTCACCGCAATCAAGCCCAATGTTATGTCCTCGTTGATGCACTTGCCAATGCCGATTCCATTTCTTCTGGTCGATCTGCGCTATGAGTTCGCTACGCTTCACGAGGCCACCAAGCTCACGGCCAGCCGCTGATCTCGCATATCATTCCCCGTATGAAGGGGAAACCCGCGCAAGTACATCCGTAGATTCAGCTGGTGCAAGATAACATCCCCGACGCTCATCCCGCCATCGTGATCGCAGTGTTCCATCGTAACGCACAACCGCAAGATGCGCCAAGAGCTGGCGGCGACCAAGGTTAAGGATGTGGCCAATTTCATGTTCGACGATAGGTGCGCCCGGTCAAGAGGGAAGGAAGTACTCGACGAAGACGCCGTGCGGAAACCGACTATACCGACGTAAGACGCCGCCACCCTCGACGAAGAAGGGCCGCTGCCGCAACATGAAACACAAAGGCAAGGTCGGTTTGCTGCTGAAGGATCTGGACGACACCGACGCTACTAAGAAGGTCAAGGCGCACGCCTCGACAAGGAGATTGCCGGTGCGCCGCCGCCGGCCTTGGCGGCTACCGACAAGCCGTGAAGCTCGCAAGCAATACCGCAAGATCCACCGCACCAAGGGCCACGACTTCCGTAACTGCCGACAAGTCGAAGTTGCTTGCCGAGAAGCAAAAAGCTGAGTACGAGAGGAGAGACAAGGAGAAGGACCAGGATTGTGCCAAGGATCCAAGAAGAAGCGTGGCGCCAAGGAGGCCGCCGCGGCAAGGACTAACAGAAGAGAGGTCACCGGGCCGTGACAAGAAACAAGAAGATGATGATCACGACGAGGATGACGAGTCCGTGAGCAAGAGTTCCGTATACTACGGAGGCTATAAAGGCCGATGGTGGCGCCATCGATACTTTCACCGCCACCAAGAAGTGGGCGCGTGAGATTACAGCAATGAAGCATCATTCGACGCCGTAGTCACCAAGTGGTCCAAGACGCCTCATATTTGACGCCGAGGACCACCCTGACCGCACTACCGTGGTCGGGTGTTTGCCATTGTTGGTCTCACCAACGATATGCAACCTCAAGGTGAACAAGATGTTGGTTGACGGCGGGGCCGGCCTGAACTTGATCTCGGCTGTCGTGATCAAATGACTACAAATTCTTGATGGAGACCTCGAGGAAACAGGTACGTTTCAAGGGGTCAATCCAGGGAGGAGCCAGCCGAAGGGGAAGGTCACACCGCCTGTGACGCTTGGAGGAGAGTTGAACTATAGAACGAGAGGATCGTTTCGACGCGGGCCGAGATCCCCTTGCCCTACAACGGGATTCTCGGCCGCCCAAGACTAGCTAAGTTCATGGCAGCATCACACTATGCCTACAACATGCTAAAGATGCCCGCCATTGACCATCATCTTCGCCCCTCCGACAAGAAGGACGCTGATCTGATCGACCAACTCTACTGGAAGTAGTTGCAGCAGATGCCGCCAAGGCACCTGCTCCTACTACTGGAGGCCCTAAGGGAAGGGGAAGCCCAGAAGACCTCTCGCACCCACTTCGCAAGCACGCCTCTTTCGGGCGAAGCCACGCTACTGCTGAGGACGCATGTAGAGCTCTACCGCAAGAGCAAGAAATCCAGAGCCGAGCCACCGCAGACCAAGAAGGTGTCCGCCAGGAGGATGGCACGGAGGGGCCTTCACCATAGGCTCCACCTCGACAAAGAATAGGAAGGCACGCCGTCACCTTCCTCGCGCGAATGTCGACGTGTTTGCGCAAGCATCCGACATCCCCTGTTCCTGTGGAGGTGATTGAGCACCACCTAGCTGTCTGCCCTCATGCGCGCCCACAAGGTATAAGGTTAGAAAGCAGTGCTCTAGAGAGGCAGGAGTTTATCAAAGAGGAGATCGTGAAGTTGAAGCGCAGGTTTGGTGAGAGGAGTCCTCCACCCACGTGGTTGGCTAATCGGTAGTGGTGCGCAAGGCGAATGGGAAGTGGAGGCCGTATTGATTACACAGATATCAATAAGGCTTGTCCTATGACCCTTCCCGCTGTTGCCAAGATTGACCAGATTGTTGACTCCACGGCCGGTGTGATCTGTTATCATTCCTCGACGCCTACTCGGCTACCACCAAATCTGCATGACAAGAGAGGATGAAGAAAGACATCATTCATCATCCCATGTGGTACATATTGCTTTTATAGATGCCTTCGGGTTGAAGAGTGCTGGTTCGACGCTTGCAAGAGCATTCCAAATTGGTTTTGAACCTCGATCCATAGAAATATAGGCACACATGGACGCATATAGTGGTCAAAACCAAGGACGGACCGACTTTGTGCAAGATCCGAAGAGACATTTGCCAAACCGCGCAAGATATCCTTGTTGAACCCCGAAGTGTGTCGTCATGCCCGTCCGCAAGCTTCTCGATTCTTTGTGTCGAAGGATCGAGGCAAACCTGCATAAAATCAAGGCTATTGAGCAGATTGAGGCGCCTGCCGATCAAGGATGTGCGCGGCCACCGGCCGCCGCCGCCATGAGCTGATTCATCTCCAAGTCCGCCGAAAGGCGTCTTCCTTTCTTCAAAATCTTGAAGAAGGCAGGCCCAATGGAGTGGACCCCGTAAGCCGAGGTAGCATTGCAGATCTAAAGAAATACCTTTCCTCCATGCCAATACCGGTTGGCGCCTAGACCATAAGAGCCATTGTTGCTATATCTCGCGGCGATAAATCAAGTGGTCAGCGCCAGACCGGTGGCACAGAGGGAGGTCAACGAGAGGCAGGACGACGGCAGAATCCAGCGGATGGCAAGCCAAAGATTCCCTACAGGCTCGGTGCCGGCAAGGCACGGCCCTCGACAGTAGTCCGATGCCACCAAGGCAAGGCTCACAATGAAAGGAGGTGGTGCGAAGAAGAAGATGATGCAAGACCCGGTTTACTTTTGTCCGCTTCCTCTGCAGGGGCTAGGTCGTGGTATTATGGTGTAAAATTGTTCTTCGCCTCCTTATGGCCTCGAGGAAGCGCGCCATTACTTCCAAGCCCACGAGATCATCCGTTATCACTCCCGCCTCCCTGCTGTAAACGGATAACGATAACCCAGATGCAACCGAAGGATTGTGGAATGGGCCTTGAGTTATCAAGTTTCGTTTGAAGTTTGAAAGTACTCGACAATCCAGAGCAGTAGTCTTGGCAGAGTTCATTGCAGAATGGACCTCAACGCTCGACGAAGAAATCCAGAGACCACTCTCCCTAAAGGAAGCGACTCGATCGATCATGTACTTTGATGGGGCTTTCGCTGCAAGGCGCCGGTGCGTGTGCTGCTCGTCACCCCACCGAGAGCACCTCAAGTATGTGATCCAGATGCACTTCCCCAAGGAGATGTCCACCAACAACACTACTGAGTACGAGGGATTGCTCACCGTCTCGTGGATCGCGCAGACTCGGGTTAAGAAGCTCATCGTCGGGTGACTCGCAGCTTGTTGTTAGGCAGGTCAACAAGGATTACCTGAGCCCATTGATGGAGGCCTCACGAAATGAGGTGAGGAAGCGGAGGAACACTTTGACGGTATCACCGACACCGTCAAAGCGTTGTCAGATTCAAGCTACCAGTGGAACCAGTACCTTTTTGCTCCTAAGTTATCTCAACCATCCGTCGAGCCATCAACGGGCAGAATGATAACCCACAAGTGTAGGGGATCGCAACAACTTTCGAGGGTAGAGTATTCAACCCAAATTTATTGATTCACACAAGGGGAGCCAAAGAATATTCTCAAGTATTAGCAGCTTGAGTTGTCAATTCAACCACACCGGATAACTTAATATTTGCAGCAAAGTATTTAGTAGCGAGTAATATGATAGTAGTGGTAACGGTAACAAAAGAGTAATGAAAGCAAAAGTAATATTTTGGTGTTTTGTAATGATTGTAACAATAGCAACGGAAAGTAAATAAGCGTAAACCAAGATAGGAAAAGCTCAGAGGCATTGGATCGGTGATGGATAATTATGCCGATGCGGTTCATCATGTAACAAATATAACATAGGGTGACACAGTAACTAGCTCCAATTGGCCAATGTAATGTAGGCATGTATTCAATATAGTCACACGTGCTTATGGAAAAGAACTTGCATGACATCTTTTGTCCTACCCTCCCGTGGCAGCGGGGTCCTAATGGAAACTAAGGGATATTAAGCCCTCCTTTTAATGGAGAACCGGAACAAAGCATTAGCACATAGTGAATACATGAACTCCTCAAACTATGGTCATCACCGGGAGTGGTCCCGATTATTGTCACTTCGGGGTTGCCGGATCATAACATAGTAGGTGAGTATAGACTTGCAAGATAGTCAAGAACTCACATATATTCATGAAAACATAATAGGTTCAGATCTGAAATCATGGCACTCGGGCCCTAGTGACAAGCATTAAGCATAGCAAAGTCATAGCAACATCTATCTCAGAACATAGTGGATACTAGGGATCAAACCCTAACAAAACTAAGTCGATTACATGATAGATCTCATCCAACCCATCACCGCCTAGCAAGCTTCACGATGGAGTTACTCACGCACGGCGGTGAGCATCATGAAATTGGTGATGGAGGATGGTTGATGATGACGACGGCGATTTAATCCCTCTCCGAGCCCCGAACGGACCTGCATCAGCCTCCCGATAGGTTTTAGGGCTTAAGGAGGCTCCAGATCGTAACACGCGATTATTTATTCTTCTTTATTTTTTTCTCCCTAAAGCAAATATATAGAGTTGGAGTTGGCGCCGAGGAGCTTGAGGGGCCCACGATGTAGGGGGCACGCCTAGGGGAGGGCGCGCCTCACCTCGTGGACAGGTGGTGGGCCCCTGCCTTCATCTTTGCAACGATTTTTATTATTTCTGAAAGTTGTTCCGGAAGTTTCAGGTCATTCCGAGAATTTTTTTTTCCGCACATAAACAACATCATGGCAATTTCAATAAAACAAATACATCCGGTTAGTTCCATTCAAATCATGCAAGTTAGAGTCCAAAACAAGGGCAAAAGTGTTTGGAAAAATAGATACGACGGAGACGATCACGTAATAAGCGGAGGAAGTCAGTCCCTGGCAGTACTTTCCTACCGAGCCCCCTGGGCTGCTGCAAGGGTGTCACGCCATGGACGCTGGCCTGCCTAAGAGCAATCGGGTTCGCAAGGCCAAGCCCTTGTCAGAGAGACAGCTACTCCCATGGCGGAAGAGATTCCTTGTCCTGCTGCCGAGCCCTGTGTCCGCATGGGCACAACATACCGCCCAATTCTCCAACAGGGAGCTCTCGAGAGCAGTGAAGAAGCGGAAAGTAGCCTGTTGTCCGCCTGCACATCAGCTTCGCCGATGACGCCCCTGCATGTGAGAAGGCCGAACGGTGTGAAACTGAAATGCATCCCCGGAGGAAGGACTCGAGCTGTTGGCGAGATACATGGAGGCATATGTGGCTCCTACATAGGGTCAAGGGCCCTACCGTAAAGGCGCTCCGCAAGGTTTCTTCCGCCCACCGCCTCCAGATGCAACGCACTAGTAACCAAGTGTGAAGCGGTCGGGCCCATTCAAAGAAGCTTCATCAACCAGATCAAGCCCTTCAAACAATCCTCTCTCCTCGCCATTCTCGATCCGGGGCTCGATATATCGGGCCCTTTCCCCCATGTTGTTTGGGCTTTGAGTACTTGTACGCTGTAATCGACAAGTTCACAAAGTGGCCTAAGTGGAAGCAAGGAGAAAGGTGACCGTCACCACCGCCAAGTTCTTCAAGGACTGGTCACTGCTTTGGTGTGCCAAACAGAAGTCATCACCGACAACGGCACACGCTCACAAGCCACACCTTCATGCAATACATTCAAGACCCTAAGAGAAGGTTCTGTTTTGCTTCCGGGCACACCCACGAGCAACGCCAAGCCGGAGAGGGAAAATGCTGAAGTGTTATGAGGCTCGAGAACGAACACCTTTGACAAGCTGCACAAGAGTGGAAGGCGCTGATTGATGAGTTGCCATGTTCTTGGTCGATTAGGACGACGCCAAATTGAGCCACCAAATGCACACCTTTTGCTCCTCGTATACGGGTAGAAGCGCTTCTCCCACATAACTCATATACGGGTCACCCGAAAGTGCTCGCTATGATGAGTTTGAGCAAGAGCAGCGCCAAGATGACACAATGCCCTTGAGGAAAATCGCCTTCAAGGATGTGAGAGTCGACGCTATTAGCAAGCCTTGCGCCGCTACCATAGCCGCAAGGTTCATGCCCGGCTTTGAGGAAGGTGACCTTGCACGCTCAATGCCAAGAATTCCAACAAGTTGACGCCAAAGTGGGAAGGCCCTTATCGGTACGCGAGTCACCAGCCCGTGCAGTCCCGCTCGAAACTCAAGATGCTGTCCTAGTGAGCAACTTCGAACATCGAGCATCTTCGCAAGTTTTACCAGAAGGCGCTGGCTTGCCGGGCCTCCCAAGCAAGCCACCTGTTGTAATGAAGCTTGCTTGCAAGGCATGTGACCCTTTGTACAAAGCCAGCGCAGACTCGAGCATAAATAAATGAAGGCCGGGCGCCTAAGTTATAGCATGCATGCTAGGTCGAGTCTCTTCCTTGGTTAGGGTTGATAGTGCTTAGCAGCGACTAACCCCTAGCGAGAGGTCGAAAAGGCTTCATTTGTTCCTTTTATGTCCTCCTTGGTTCTGCAGGCACATGAGCACTTCGCCGAGCTACTTGGAAGAAAGGAAATGGACTGGCGTTCCCACCCCGCAAACCAGAGTTGCCGGGCTGCAAGCACAAGGATCCAACCGCTGCAAGATGAGGTTGCCGGGGCTGCAGATCCAGATAAGTCTTTCATCCTCCGTCATGCATTTCGAACTAAATCTGGGCATGTGAAACCTCGCTTTATCTCCGTGCTACCATGCTCCCCTTTCCTACACCCAAGGATTATCTCCTAGGTCTGATTTGGTTGTAGCCAAGGCAAGGAGATAGAATGAGGAGCCTGCCCACTTCATCCCTGCCTCCGCCAAGAGCGCGAGAATGGTCGAGTGAAGTGAGGGGACGGCAAGGCCTGTCGGGCGTAAAAACTTTTATCTTAAATAATAACAAGGATTCACTCCTTGTCGCTGGGTCTACCCACCTAACTAAAAAACCCGACAAGCATCCCTTTTTCATTAAAAACATCCCATACAGTACAGCCTATACGGAATGAAAACATGAGCAAGGGGATTACAAGTTCTAAATTTAACAAAGGCCCGACGCTTACAAACTAAAAGGAAGATAAGATGCTCAGAATCCCTTTCTTGTCCCTCTCCTCGTGGAGGCAGGTCAAGGAGGCAAGAGGGCAAAGGGGCGCCTAGGCGAAGCCACGAGCAATGTAAAGCACCAAGAGAACACTCGTGGCCGCCCACGGTGGGCCGTGATGACGGTGCTGTGAAAGGAGCTAGAAGACGAGGCGGCAGGATCGGCACACGCGATGAAGGCGCCCGTGTCTCACAGATTCGAAGTTGACGGCCTTGCCGCCGCCTCCTCTTCCTCTTCCGCAGCCTCCCGACGCCAAACGCCCAAGGAGACAGCCCCGAGAGGTTCAAGGAGCTGGCCCCACCCCTGAAAAAACTCGCTTGAGGAGCGCCAGTGCATGTTGTCGCTGCAGACTCCGCCAGCGCGCGGGCGCTCACGCCTAGTCGGACTCATCCCCATCATCTGCCCCGCTGTCCTCCTCATCACTTTCGCCGAGGAAGAGCTTCCATCGCCGGAATCTCCGCTGAGGAGCTTTTCATGCAGCACTTCAAAGTAGTCCCAAGTCTCCAAGACCTTGACGGAGAGCAGCCGCCCTCCATTAATTTGAAGTAGAGGACAAGCCCCGCCGCCGCCGTGGATGCGAGCGAGCGCCTTCCATCCGCAAGGCGAGGTACATCACCCGAGGAACCGGAAGTCAACATCGACCACAGGTTTCCATTCCCACAACCCTCATGTGCAACTGAGGGATTGGGGCGGTCATGCTCCATCTCTTGAGCAAATGGGGCGGAAGACGAAGACGGCGACACGGAGGTTTGCCAGCAGCTCGATGAAGAATTCACGGGTTGGTCTCCAACATGGCCTTCCATCTAAAAGGCATCACCGGCGGGCGGCTGCCGGCCGCCTGCCCCCTCCTCTTCCCCGAGCACTACGACCTCCTCGCCTGCCTTGCCTCTCCCCTTCCTCGCTGCCAGCTCTACCACCGCAGTTTAGGAGGAGGAGGGACGCGCTGTCGAGCGGGCGACCTCGCTGCCACCGCCGAGGGACCAGGATTCCTTTCTCCATGGTGAGTGAAAGGAAGAAGGTATGTAGAGGAGATAGATGATGTAAGAGTGCGGATGCCATCCCCTTCCCGCCCCTTATAAAGGGGCGGGTCGGGCTCGCCGCCCGCCGCCAATCCAGCCACCAAAGGCGCAGGAATCGGACCACCCGCTGCCCCAACCAACGACGGTCCGGCTTCCCGCCCACCGCTGCCACCCCAGCGCATGAAGGACGCGTGGTCGACGTGGCGTAACTAAAAGGACAGGTGAAGCGACCTCTCCCACCCCGTGATCGTGGGTGTGGGCGCCTTTGAAGACCGTGACCACCCCATTCAAGAAATGAGCCGCGCCCACGCCCTCTTTACGGGAAGGCGCGAGGCGCTTCTTTACTACAATGTGATGCATGCGAGCAGCAACCGCCCCACGCATGCCGCCCACGTCACGCGCACCCCTCCACGCCACGCTGCGCCGCGAGCGGGTCATGGGAAGCGCAGCGCGAAAGTTTTACTGCTGTAAACCGCCTACCGCCTGCGCGGCACTGCTTTGGCCCGGCCCAACAACGATCACGCTTTATGTGTGGCCTGTATGGGGCCCTGCGGTGTACAAAAGGGGGCGACTTTGTACCCCTTTACCTGCACGGGCAGCCGGAGCCGCCCACGGTCCCACCAAGCAGAATAGGGAGGTGAGCCAAGGTAAGACCGGCCCAAGATAACTGCAGAGCAAGGCCAAGGCCAAGATCACAAAGAGCGGAGGGACAAAGCGGTTCCCCAAGAAGAACCTTGTCAAGGCAGCTCGCCCACACCAATCAGAAAGGAAGCACCCTTGAGCCCACGGCCTCCAACATCACGCTGGGCTGTGGCTCGGAGGCACCTCCATGGTGGCATGTGTTGGAAATATGCCCTAGAGGCAATAATAAATTAGTTATTATTATTATATTTCCTTGTTCATGATAATCGCTTATTATCCATGCTATAATTGTATTGATAGGAAACTCGATACATGTGTGGGTACATAGACAACACCAAGTCCCTAGTAAGCCTCTAGATGACTAGCTCGTTAATCAATAGATGGTTACAGCTTCTCGACCATGGACATTTAATGTCATTGATAACGGATCACATCATTAGGAGAATGATGTGATGGACAAGACCCAATCCTAAGCCTAGCACAAAGATCGTAGTTCAGATGCTAAAGCTTTCTCATGTCAAGTATCTTTTCCTTAGACCATGAGATTGTGCAACTCCTGATACCGTGAGGAATGCTTTGGTGTACCAAACGCCGTAACGAATCGGGTGACTATAAAGGTGCACTCCATGTATCTCCGAAAGTGTCTGCTGGTTGGCACGAATCGAGATCGATTTGTCACCCGTAAACGGAGAGGTATCTCTGCCCACTCGGTAGGACATCATCATAATGTGCACAATGACAAAGGGGTTGATCACGGATGATGTGTTACGGAATGAGTAAAGAGACTTGCCTTAAACGAGATTGAACAAGGTATCGGATACCGACGATCAATCTCGCAAGTGCAATACCGCTAGACAAAGGGAATTGTATACGGATCGATTGAGTCCTTGACATCGTGGTTCATCCGATGAGATCATCGTGGAACATGTGGGAGCCAATATGGGTATCCAGATCCCGCTATTGGTTATTGACCGAGAACGCCCTGGCCATGTCTACATGTCTCCCAACCCGTAGGGTCTACACACTTAAGGTTCATGACGCTTAGGGTTATAAAGGAAGTTTGTATGTGGTTACCGAATGTTGTTCGAGTCCCGGATGAGATCCCAAGGCCACGAGGAGTTCCGGAATGGTCCGGAGGTAAAGATTTATATATGGAAAGTTGTTGTTCGGGTTCCTAAAAAGTTCGGTTTTTTCAGATTGTACCGAAGCTCTGTAAGCTTCCTGAGGATTCCGGAGGGGTCCGGAGGTCCGGAAATAGTTCCACCACGTCCAATACAGTAGCATGGGCTGTAGGGGGCGCCCTAGCCTTAATGGGCCAGGGCACCAACCCCCAAGGCCCATGCGCATGGGAAGGGAAAACCCCAAAGGGGAGGCCTCCACTTGACTTGGGAGGCACCTCCCCTTGGTCGCCCCTAGATGGGATCTAGGGCTGGCCGCACCCCTTGGGGTGGGAACCTGAAGGGGCGCAGCCCCCTTCCCCTATATATAGTTGAGGTTTGGGGCTGCCACACATGAGAACTTCTCCTCTATTGGTGCAGCCCCGCCTCCTCCTCCTCCTCCCTTGGTGCTTGGCGGGCCCGCGGATTGCCA
>JAHIAM010000128.1:0-45792 GCA_021605205.1 Aegilops longissima | reverse complement strand
TTGGGGTTTTGGTCTGACGACTTTATTTAGAGTTCGTCCGCTTAATTCGACAAAGGTTTTGGCAAGAGCAAGATTATCCCAAAATTCTGTTTGGGTCTTCCAAGCGCTTCCATCACACAAGATTTCCATACTATGGTTGCCAAGTCCGCCAAGCATTTATGTCGTCGCGGCGGCTATAGCATTGAGGAGTCCTTCATCCGCGCAGTTTTTGCAGAAAAGTGAGACCATGTCCTCTTCAAGGCAGCTCCCCGACCTTGTTAAGCTTAAGGAGGAATTTGGCCCAGAGCGATGTACGGTTTCCTCGTGGCTCTTGCCCGATGCGGAGAGACAGCTTAGGGTCCGGATTTTGATCCGATCTAACGCCTAAGGGCGCGGGCGGTCCCGAGCCAAACAGCCAGATCCGGGTGCCCAATTTCTTCGCCCGATGCCCGACTCTAGGTCCGGACCTGGGTCAGTTTTCCTTTGAGCAGTATTTGGTCAAGGAGTTCGGTGATTCAAACACGCTTGTCCTCAAAGTTGAGGGGCAATCCGTGTGGTTCCTCCACTATCGCTATCTCATGGGTGGCCGGGCATGACTGATGTCCCTTTGGTCGGGTTTAAGCCCAATCCGTCATAGTCTCAGAAGCGATCTCAGAGCGGGCGATGCGATCCAAGAGCTCGTAAGGGAGGAGAGCTCCATTGATCCATCTGCTCGGCAAGTTCCGAATCGACGGAAGGTTATGACTCATGACCCGAGAAGTCATCGCCGGCCGCCAAGCCGTATGGGGCGCCATGATAAAGTCACGAGTCGAGCGCCCGGACTACAGCCGAGCCCCTCCGGTAATGTCATCCTTGATAATGAGACGAGCCATCGAGCCCGACGGGTGACGCATACGAGGAACTCTCAATGAAAGCACCAATGTCGGATTAAACCGCGGATCTCGGTAGGGGTTCCTGATCCGTAAGGCCAAGGCTGATGGTAACAGAAGCAAGGGACGCAGATGTTTACCTGTGTTCGGCCCTCTCGATGGAGGTAAAACCCTACTTCCTCGCTTGATTAATATTGATGATATGGGTAGTACAAGAGTAGATCTACCACGAGATCATAGAGGCTAAACCCTAAGAGCTAGCCTATGATGGTATGATTGTAATTGTGATCGGCCTTCTAAGGACCAACCTTTCCGTTTATATAGGCACCGGAGAGGTCTAGGGTTTACATGGAGTCGGTTACAAGGAAGGAAATATAATATCCGGATCGCCAAGCTTGCCTTCCACGCCAAGGAAAGTCCCATCCTGACACGGGCTGAAGTCTTGAGTCTTGTATCTTCATCGCTTCAATAGTCCGGACGCAGTACACAGTCCGGTTGTCCTGGATACCCCTAATCCAGACTCTCTCAACATCATCAACCATCCTCCATCACCAATTTCATGATGCTCACCGCCGGCGTGAGTAATTCCATCATAGGCTTGCTGGACGGTGATGGGTTGGATGAGATCTATCATGTAATCGAGTTAGTTTTGTTAGGTTTGATCCCTAGTATCCACTATGTTCCGAGATTGATGTTGCTATGACTTTGCTATGCTTAATGCTTATCACTAGGGCTGTCGGGATATACCCGGCAGTATGACCCGCCGAATTGGCGACTCACCGGTGACCCACCCGGAGCTTGGCGATTCATAGATAACCTGCCCGATCTTGGCGACTCATTAATAACCCAGTGGGCGGATCAGATGGACAACAAGGCCCAAAGCCCAGAAGGCCGGCTCACATTATGATGGGCCGGATTAAGATGAAAGGATGACTTAATATTTTTTTACGAGGAAGCAAGACCCGGACTTGTATTCAACTTGTAAGAAAAGATAGACTAGTCCTAGTCCTACTAGGACTCCACATGTAACCCGCCCCTTCAACTTATATAAGGAGGGGCAGGGCTCCCCAAGAGGGACAAGCAAGAAGAAACAATTTATAGGGCTAGACACAAAGAGCCGGCTTACCGCCAATTTCATGATCATAATGAGACCCAGCCACAAACCGCATGTAGGGTTGTTACCGGATGATGTTTCCTGGGCCCAAGTCGTCTAAATCCTTGTTTTGTGTTATGCATCTCGTCCCGGTCAACCCTCTCAAGCTACCGATAGATGCGCTGGCCTCGCGACTAAGTCCTCGACACTATGACATCCGTCGTGACAATTCCACGACAGTTGGCACCCACCGTGGGGCCCGCGACGTGGTGATGAGTTCTTGGAGGATCTCTTCTAGGGTTCGAGAAGCTCACGATGCAAGTTTGAAGATCGAGAAATTACGGCTATGCGCGCCATTGCTGCCATCTAGAAGAATCACGAGACCGAGATTAAACTTTCCGCTTGCAGTTTTCCTACTCGTTACGGAGCGGTGCACCGAACCGACGCTGCAAGCAATCATGCGCCGTGGTTAAATCGCGTCAGCCCTTGTTTCAATGGATCAAGCTGATATACGACATGCAAGAGGGAGTACTAGTCGACGGAAGAATCAATCAGCAAATCACATCAATTTGAAGCAGCAATTACGCCAAGGCATCCTTTGATAAAGCAACATCGGATTGATTTTTTTACTTGTGGCAAGCGACCAAGACTAGTCCGACACACTATGGCAAAAGGTGTATCACCGCATCAAGTCAACATCGATTTAGTAGCACTACTTTTTCGCAAAAGTGCGCCGCCCGTGGAAAAAGTTTGAGGCAAGGAAAACCACGACTCGAAGTGGGCACGGGTCTCGCTTCACGAATCTGCCTCGTTGCTTCCACCTTGAGCGGCAGTGCCGCCCGAGCCGCCTGGCTCGCGCCTGCGGTTGTCGTTATCGCCGCAGCCGCCGCTGCACTCCGCCCGCTGCCCGCTACCGAGCTACCTTCGCCATCCCGCCAGCCGTCTGCGGACTCCGCCGAAGTCGCTTCCATCGCCGCTGTTCCACCGCGGCCGGATGCGATGCTGCCCTTCGCCTGCCATGTCCGTGAGCCGCCTCACCTCGCCGCACCGATGGATTGACTCTGCTTTTAGCGCCGCTCACTGAGCTGCTTCCCGACCGTCACGGACCTCACTTTTAAGCTTCCTTGTCGAAGTTTACTGCTCGCCTCCCGTTACGAGCCATCGGAGCTATGGAACAACCAGCAACCGAGATGACAATACGAGAACTCCATGGGACCGGAGCACTACCAATACCGACAATAGCAAAGGTAAACTTAGTCAAACTATTTGGTCAAGAAATACATAGAAGAAGGGAGCAGCTGATTGGTTAAATAAACTATGACCCGAGAAGAATGAGGACTCGACTTCACCGCAACCGGCCGCATTTATGCCAGCAGATCTCCGCTGCCGGCCTCGCCGTCAATTCTCACATCCACTTCGAGTTGGCCTCACCGTAGCATTGAGCCGCCGTCTGGTCTTGCACGCCACCTCGCGCCTGCTCGTCCTATGTTGAGCCGCATTGGGCACCGCCCGCCTCAAGACTCAAGCGAAAGCCGCCTCGGGCTACTTGTCTCCGCCCCGAGCCGCCACGCCACAACCCCGCCATGGTTGTCACCAAGTCGCCTCAATGACCTTGTCAAAACTTCCAACAAGACGCTGAGCCGCCTATTGATGAGAACTTGGTGGATGATAAACATATCACGGGCGAGCCACGCTGTCCGCAAGTGTTCCAAATTCTTCTAAGTTCAGCAGCTCTTCTTATGGAGAAAAAGCTGTTTTCAGATAGATATCTAAAGATGAAGCAGATCCGCGCTATAAGTTAAAACAGCTAAAAGGATTGAAAGAAATCCACACAATCGTCTCAGATGCATCACAAGATGATGGATGATGGGCATGCACCTCCAAGCTTGATGGATGATGGGTACTGCTGGACGTGGGGTCACACTTCAATAAATTTGAGCTTCCCATCACTTCTTCCAAGAAAAACGATCCGTGAAAACCGCACCAAACATCCGCCTGCATTAAGCCATAACTCGTGTTCAAACCGCCGCTCCGGCATTGGGCCATAAGTCGGCTACACTCAACAAATGTGCCTCGCGATCACTTCAACAACTCCGCCAGAGCGCCTCGCTTGAGCGACTCACCTCTAAATCACCGTGTTTTGAGCGGTCCTTTGTTGCACTGGCTCGCTTATCGCCTCCGAGCCGCCGTGTCACGCTTGACTCACACGACCGCCCGACTTAGTGCCCAGCCAGACTGCAAATCAGCACCTTCCAAATATCAAGACAAAAGTATGGAGGAAAAGAGAGAACACGCAGACATGTATCGCTTGATGCCGGCAAATCAAGGCAAGATCATCTATAGTCAAAGTGAATCAAAGCTATTTACCCTATTTATTTTAAGTACATATTAATTCATCCAAGCAAAACTACTTTGCCTCGCTGTATTTTATATGCAGGAGAATTATTCATTATAAATGGCATTATACCACGGAGATGGAGGCGCCAACATCAATGGGCACAGTGGTCGCCCCACCCAACAGACTCGCGACCGGCTTATAATGTTGTGGCCGACTCACCCGTCCAAGACCGCTTACAATGCCACTTGACCACTCGCCATCTCGCCTCTCGCAGCTTTACGCTATTCAAGACCGGTTCACAATGTCGCGCCGACTCTCCCGCCCGAGCTGGCTTACAACACCGCGCCGACTCATCTGTTCGCTTCCCACGGCCGCTCCGGCCGTGATTGATTTCAGCTTCACCATGATGATCATCAACTCGCGGTGATAATTACCGACCGACGATCGTGAAATTCATCCAAAGATATTTTATATTATATATTGCTTTTTTAAAAGATCTGCTTGCAAGTTTTCCAAAGGCAGACAAGTTATATCACCGAGATGTTGAATGACTCAGAAGCGGTTTATATCAGGTCAAATGTGGAGAATCTCAAGACAACTCCTCGAGTCGCCTTAAGACTGGGGCTATAATGACATGATTCGGGAACTCCGGTCATTGGAAGGATTTTATAACCCGTTCCGGAGGACACCACCATATTGATGAAAATTTAAAGGCCATCGTAAAATTGTCGGTTCAAAATAAAGATTTTGGTTTAAAATCCGTTCAAACATCCGCTCAAGGTAAATTTGTCTCTTACAAAGCTTTGAAGCTCTCAAATCCGGTTCAAACATCCGCTCAAGGTAAATTCATCTCTTACAAAGCTTTTAAGCTCTCAAACCGGCTCAAAGTTCCGCTCAAAGAATTAATCTCTCACAAGTTCGAGTTGTCGTGAAAATTAAAGGACCAAAAGAGTATGTTGCAAAGCACATCTCAAACGAGGTGCCCTTGAGCACAGTTCATAATATCACTTGGGGGCTTGGTTGTATTCAACCATATCTTATACCTCTTGATTGGCGAAGGCCACCAGATGATCATTTGGGGCTTCTGCTCAAACATAGGTCGATTCGAACCAAAGAGAACATAGCTGTCGGGTATTCTTTTGATTGGCATACCGCCAAACCCGCTTAGGGGGCTTCTTGATCGTGATCCAATCATAACTCAACCCCTTTGGGTCCGACATGGATCATATTCAATCAGCGTTGTTAAACAACTCTCAAGGTCACTTGGGGGCTTTGTTCAAACATAGGTCGATTCAACCAAAGAGAATATAGTTGTTTGCACCTCTTGATCGGCAACGCCAAGGCCATCGGGGCTATATGATCGTATTCAATCTTAGCTCAACCCCTTTGAACGGTTTCCGATCAGATACTTAATCGTAAGCCTTAAATTTTTAAGTCTTTTTATGTAACAATTTTGGGTTTGACTTGAGACCTTTTTGGATTATATCTCAAATGTATATAAGTGTTTTATGCTTAAGCCGGCTTGACTTTTGACTATAAGTCGCCATTTATGACAATCATCATCTATGTGGAAGCATTGGCTTCTAAGGATTGTTATCACCCCATCGCACAGGTCATGTAAACCGCAAAGACAAATTCAATATCACAAAGGGTTATATGAGGTATTATGACCCGCCCCTACGGCAAACCGCCAAGGGTTCTTGTGATCTACTTGTGTGCAGGGTAAGACTACATTTGGGTGGTTACCCGCCCTGGCTCTTGACGTTAAGTCGCCAAGGCATATGTTGTTTAAATTCTGTGCAGGATTTGCAGAACTATGACTTATAATGCTTCAGTCCAAGCTCATCACTGAAATTGGTGTCTCAAAAGGGTTATCAATTATTGATTTTCTCAAGGGCTATAGGCCACCGGGTTACAAAAATTCCGGCTTACAATGAATGCACATTAAGTTTTCATCGGCCAAGAGCCGCCAGGTATTTAAACTCCGGATTTACTTGTCAACCGATGAGGTATTCAAATCTTTAATAGCCAAAATTGGCTGGATTTTCATGATGATATTGAATGATTGAGGTTTTCATACCGGATTATATTATTCAAATCTTGAATAGCCAACATGGTTGGATTTCTATTGTGATTATCAATAACCAGTGTTATGATTGAGGTTTTTAAAGTCGCTTTAGCGCAACGGCTATTATTTTAATCAATGGGCATGGTTTATTTTACAATGGAGGAAATTGTCCCGAGTCGCTGCAGGCTTACGATCCGGCACTTGGGGGCTACATTGTTCAAATCGAGATTACATCGAATATACAAGTCCCATGTCACCGCCAAAGATGCACCATGGCACTTGGGGGCTAATGCAAAGTCATTTTTTGCTCAGTTTATTGATTTAATTCGACTCATCACATTTTAAATGAGCCGCCCTTGGGCTACCAATTGCTCCTATAAAAATTCAAGGTACACAAGCCTCACCCATTACATTGAAAGATCCACTACTCAGCTGGTAGAGTACAAAGCCTTAACCTTATGGACGGGGTTCAAGCCCCATGATGGAGATTACATCATATGATGTTATTATCAATGAATATATATAAAGTCCCAGCTCAAGAATATCTTCCTGAGCCGCCCTTGGGGCTACACGCTGTCGCTCCAGGGCCATATGATCATATTTACAAAGTCCCTCGCAGATAATGACCCGCCCTTGGGGGCTACAATGGTTGAAGTTTTATGAGAATATGAGTAATTACAAGTCCCGGTTGTTGCAAGCATGGCAATCCGCACTTGGGGGCTATAGGTGATATACATATAAAGGGAAAATCTTCAAATTCTCGGCTTTGAGCAGATCGATTGACCCGTGTTTGCAATAATCATGATCCGTGTCACCAATAATTATGACCAAGGTCACTACGCTTATGACCCGTGCTATCAATATTTACAAGCCGCAATTTTGGTTATGATAAACCGCAAGTTTTACCTCTTCAAGCCGGGTCAAAGTTAGATGAGTATTTCAAGACCAATATGTTTTAAGCCGGCGCTTTGGAAGCCGGTTCAAGTGGATTATTTCATAATATTTCTTTAAGAGACCAATGCCAAGAAATTGACTCGGTTGGCCTATTGACCCAGCATTTCTCAAAAAGTATCCGGATTTTTGCATTCACAAAGTTTGAACATATCTACTAAAGGAGATTTTCTATGAGTTCATGGGCATGTATCAAGAAGGAAATGACAAGGATTTAAAGATGATCGTGCCGGCTTACAAAATTTAACCCGAGCACAACCTATCAAGTTTGTTCTGTGTTTATTTTACAGATCAGTTTAACATGGATAAATCCAAATTAAACTCGGGCTAATGTCGGGATATACCCCGCATGTATGACCCGCCGAATTGGCGACTCATCGGTGACCCGCCCGGAGCTTATGCGATTCATAGATAACCTGCTCGATCTTTGCGACTCATTAGTAACTTGGCAAGGGTCGATGGACAACAAGGCCCAAAGCTCTGTATACGGCTCACGTTATGATGGGCCGGATTAAGAGGAAAGGGATGACGAATATTCCTTTACGAGGAAGCAAGACCCGGACTTGTATTCAACTTGTAAGAAAAGATAGACTAGTCCTAGTCCCACTAGGACTCCACATGTAACCCGCCCCATCAACTTATATAAGGAGGGGCAGGGCTCCCCAAGAGGGACAAGCAAGAAGAAACAATTTCTAGGGCTAGATATACAAAGAGCCAAGCTTACCGGCTACTCCTCATGATCATAATGAGACCTAGCCACAAACATCATGTAGGGTTGTTACCGGATGATGTTTCCGGGGCCCAAGTCGTCTAAATCCTTGTTTTGTGTGTTGCCACTCGTCCCGATCAACCCCTCTCTGTTACCGTGATAGATGCGTTGGCCTCATGATTAAGTCCCGACATTAAGGACATCCGCCGTGACAATTCCACGACAGGCCCGAAAGCCATGATTTCAGATCTAAACCTATTATGTTTTCATGAATATATGTGAGTTCTTGATCCTATCTTGCAAGTCTATAGTCACCTACTATGTGTTATGATCCGGCAACCCCGAGGTGACAATAATCGGGACCACTCCCGGTGATGACCATAGTTTGAGGAGTTCATGTATTCACTATGTGCTAATGCTTTGTTCCGGTTCTCTATTAAAAGGAGGCCTTAATATCCCTTAGTTTTTACTAGGACCTCGCTGCCACGGAGGGTAGGACAAAAGATGTCATGCAAGTTCTTTTCCATAAGCACGTATGACTATATTCGAATACATGCCTACATTACATTGATGAATTGGAGATAGTTCTGTCACCCTATGTTATGATTGTTCCATGATGAACCGTGATCCGCATAATTCTCCATCACCGATCCAATGCCTACAAGCTTTTCACATATTGTTCTTCGCTTATTTACTTTTCCGCTGGTACCGTTATAATCACTACAAAACACCAAAAATATTACTTTTGCTTCACATTTTTGTTACCGCTACTACTACTATCATATTAATTTGCTACTAAACACTTTGCTGCAGATACGGTTATCCAGGTGTGGTTGAATTGACAACTCAATGCTAATACTTGAGAATATTCTTTGGCCCCTTGTGTCGAATCAATAAATTGGTTTGAATACTCTACCCTCAAAAACTGTTGCGATCCCTATACTTGTGGGTTATCAAGACTATTTTTTGGTGTCATGTCGGGAGCATAGCTCTATTCTTTGAGTCACTTGGGATTTATATCTGCTGGTCACCATGAAGAACTTGAAAACGCTAAGACAACAATTTATCCCTCAACTACGAGGAGGTAAGAATCGCCATCTAGCTCTCGCACTTGATTCACCTTCTGCTTTGAGTAAGCTTATACACCTAAACCTGCTTCGCTATTCGCTCGATATGTCGATGTTATTGATGATGCCACTTCTGCTATGCATAATACTTATGATGAAACTACTTATGCTTGATACTACTCGTGCTACTTGGTGAATTTCTTGATGAACAAATTACTAGGGTTAGAGAGAAAGAAATTATTGAAACTGATTATATTGATGAAAGTGATGATGAAGACTTGCCTCGTTATTCCCGAGGGTTATATTTTGATAAAGAAGCTACTTTAGCTATTTTAGCTTGCAAAGATAGATATGAACTCAAGAGGTTATTAGCTAAATGGAATCAGCAATCTTCAATGGTAGAATGAAACCTGACCTTCTTTTTGCTACTTCACCTATCTCGTGTTATCGATAAGGATTATGAATTCTCGTTGATCCCGATATAATTACTTTGGTTGAATCTGATCCTTTTCATGGCTATGAATCAAACTGCTAGGCACATCTTACTAAATTAAATGATATAGCCACCCTGTTCACTAATGATGAGAGATCTCGCTACTTTATATCCTTAAAATATTTCCGCTTCTCATTAAAGGGTGATGCTAAGATATGGTTTAATTCTCTTGATCCTGGTTAAAGCGAGTCCCCGTGATATGATTTATTACTTCGCTAAATATTTCTGCTCATAAGAAACAAGCTGCTTTGAGGGATATATATAATTTTGTGCAAATTGAAGAAGAGAGTCTCCCACAAGCTTGGGGGAGGCTTCTCAAGTTACTTAATGCTTTGTCTGATCATCCTCTTAAGAAAAATGAAATACTTGATATCTTTTATAATGGACTAACTGATGTTTCCAGAGATTACCTGGATAGTTGTGCTGGTTTTGTTTTCAGGGAAAGAACACTGGATGAAGCTGAAATTTTATTGAATAATATGTTGACAAATGAAAATTATTGGACACTTCCTGAGCCAGCTCCTGAGCCAATTCCTGAGCCTATTCCTAAACCAACTCTGAAGAAGAGAGGTGTTCTATTTCTCACTCCCAAGATATGCAAGAGGCAAAGAAATCTATGAAAGAAAAAGGTATTAAAGCTGAAGATGTTAAGAATTTACCTCCTATTGAAGAAATACATGGTCTTAATTCACCACTGTTGAAGAAATATATGATCTCAATCCATCACCTATTGAAGGAACTCATGGTCTTGATAACCCGGCTACGTAGTAAAGGTAAATTCTCTCTATAGATTTGATGAAGGTGATATTCTACTATAAGTCTGCTAGACAATGCTTAGAAGAGTTTGATAATTTTATTGTCAAACAAGAAAACTTCAATGCTTATTTTGGTAGACAATTGAAATACAATTCGATATGCTTGAACACTTGGGTGATTATATGTCTAGAGTTAAAGGTGAACTTAAACTCATTACTAAACATGCTTCTATGGTTACCACTCAAGTAGAACAAGTACTTAAAGCTCAAAATGATTTTCTCAATGAAATGAATAGTAAGAAAATGATTATGCTGTTAGAGTGGCTACTAGAACTGGTAAGATGACTCAGAACCTTTGTATCCTCAAGGCCACCCTAAGAGAATTGAGAAAGATTCTTAGAGAAATAATATTGATGCATCTAGTCCTTCTAAAAGGAAGAAAAAGAAAATGATAGGACTTTGCATGCTTCTAGTGAACCTATTGCTGAACCACCGAGAATCCAAATGATATTTCTATCTCTCGATGTCAAACACAACTGTAATGAACATGAACCTAATGAAAATGTTAATGATGATGTTCATGATGATGCTCAACCTAGTAATGATAATGATGTAGAAATTGAACCTCGTTGTTGATCTTGATAACCCACAATCAAAGAATCAATGTTATGATAAGAGAGACTTTGTTGCTAGGAAACATGGTAAAGAAAGGAACCTTGGGTTCTGAAACCCATGCCTTTTCCTCCCAAACCATCCAAGAAAAAGGATGATGAGGATTTTGAGCGCTTTTCTGAAATGATTAGACCTATCTTTTATGATATGCATTAACTGATATGCTCAAAATGAATCCTTATGCTAAGTATATGAAAGAAATTGTTACAAATAAAAGAAAGATACCGAAGCTGAAATTTCCACCATGCTTGCTAATTATACTTTTAAGGGTGGAATACCAAAGAAACTTGGAGATCCAGAGTACCTACTATACCATGCTCCATTAAAAGAAACTATGTTAAAACTTCTTTATGTGATCTTGGAGCAGGTGTTAGTGTTATGCCTCTCTTTATATCGTAGACTTGATTTGAATAAGTTGACACCTACTGAAATATCTTTGCAAATGGCTGATAAATCAACTGCTATACCGCCGGTATTTGTGAGGATGTGCCTATTGTGGTTGCAAACGTTACTATTTTAACGGACTTTGTTATTCTTGATATTCCCGAGGACGATAGTATGTCTATTATTCTTGGAAGACCTTTTTTGAATACTGCAGGGGCTGTTATTGATTGCAACAAAGGCAATGTCACTTTTCATGTTAATGGTAATGAGCATACGGTACACTTTCCGAGGAAACAACCTCAAGTTCATAGTATCAATTCTATTGGAAAAATTCCATCGATTATTTTTGGAGGTTTTGAATTTCTTCCTACTATTAAGAAGAAATATGATATTCTTATTATTGGGGATGCATATCCCGCTGAGGTAACTTAGTGTTATTCAAATTTCTCTCGTTCCATGTTATTCGAATGAGTTTGTTAACAAGACCCGATCAACCTTGTTAGTGGATTCCTTTGATGAGCATGAGATGGATGAAACTAGAAGGCACAACCTTCTGTACTCTCTTTCTACTTTCTCGTTATTTAGTTGAAATAAAGAAAAAGTATTTTTCTCTCTGCTTTTCTGATTTATCTATGCAATATAAAAATACCTCAAAATAAAAGTTCTCCAAATGCCCCAAAATGGAATATGATTTTTTCTCGAATATTTGAGAATATCTCGCACCGAGAACACAGAAGAGGGGCAGCACTGCCACGAGGGTGGAGGGCGCGCCACCTGCAGGCAGGCGCGCCTCGTGGGCCCACGGTGGCCCTCCTCCACTTATTCCTGCACCCACACACTTCTTCTTCCTCCCACAAACACCAATATCCAGCTCAAGCACGAGTTCTAGCTCATTTTGCTGTGATTTTCGATCTCCTTGCTCAAAGCACCTCCCACAAAACTGCTTGGGGGGGATTGTTCCTTGGTATGTGACTCCTCCATTGGTCCAATTAGTTTTTGTTCTAGTGCTCTATTCATTGCAAATTTGTGCTGCCTAGGTGACCATGTTCTTGAGCTTGCATGTCAAATTTATATGGTTCCAAGTAGTTCTAATGCATGATACAGTCTCTAGGCACTTGTAGGAGAAGTTGCTATCAATTTTGTTGAGTTTGGTTTACTTTTGTTTGAAGTTACTAAAATTTCAGAATTTTTCTGAAAATAATGAAGATATTTTGAGGGGCTCATCGAAGAAGCTCAAGGAAAAGCAAATGAAGAAGCACATAGGCCCAAATATAATTTTCTCGCATCATGGAGGTCCGCCGTGAATGGCCTCCGATGATTTCTTGAGAGAAGCCGATTTATGATGATTTCTATTCATTGGCTGAGAATGCTGGCCTCACCGACTTCCTCCGCCGACCAACATCATCAAGATTCTTACTCACCAATACTTTTGTGCAAAACTTCTACTCTTTTCCTAAGGAAACACCTCCTTCAGTAGAGTTTCATTTATATGATGTTGTTGAAGATGCCACTAGATGAATTTTGCAAGGTTTGCAAAATACCCTTCGAGGGTACTCTTAGATGAACCACATCGAAAGACGTGACGGGTTTATTGACACCATCACCGTGGGGAAACTAGGAAGGTTTCCGATGCAAGAATCACTAGCATACATTTTCCTGTTTTACGCTACTTTGCCATATTTGCTAGTCATTGCTTAATTGGTCATGAAACTGTGGAAACCTTAGTGTTCCTGATATTATCATTTTGTTCCATGGTTTATTTTCCGATAACACCGTAGTATGGGCGGTATTATTGCTAAACGGTTAAGTTTGAACTGCATTAAGGGTCCCATCTTTGGAGGTATTTATGCTTCACGCCTTTGCTGCACATTATAACATACATATTAGGCTCTATGAGAACGAAGAAGAAAATTGCTGCCCAATGCTTATTTAGATTATAAGAGTATGGTGTCACATGACTTTATTGTTAAGAATAAGGAAGGGAGCTTAAATACAAATTGTTCTTTGATAAACATCACCCCGAGACTATTATCTTGCCTCGCCCTTCCTTGTTTAATTTATCTGAAGGTCCAGATCTCGCTCCGTATGGCCATCTGCTTCACCGAACCCTACACCAGCCCCTAAGCCGAACCACAATTTGAGCCTCCACGATACCCGATTACTTTGGGATCCGGAGATGACTGCTAGTCAAGGGCAATCGAGTCTTCTTCATCTCAAGACGACCCTGCTACAACTACGGATATCCGCTTAGGCCATCCGTGGTAATGAACCAACTTAGGCCAAAAGCCTAAGCTTGGGGAGTAGTATTTCCCACCGACATTACATTCATGTTCACACACACTCATTGCTAAATGTCGGTGCTCATACTCTTTCATTGTATTATCCATGCTAGTTTATTTTATTTTCTTGCTTTCTTTTTGTGTGTTTGATAAACCTTAAGAAAACCAAAAAATTAGTGTAGCTTTTAGTTAGTTTACTTTTCTTGTAGTAGTAGTAATATTAAAAAGAAAACCCAAAAATATTCTCGTTTTTTTTGCTTGTTGGGAGCTTTCCATGTAAATAGATTTTATTCCTTTTCTTTTCTTTGGGGTCGATAGGAGAAGACCATAATTAAATTGTTGAAGTGGCTCTTATATGCATTATTGTTGATTTAACCAAGAGCCCATATTGCCTTGTCTTCTCCTATCTATTGAATGCCCGCAGATTCCAAATTAGTCCAATGCACGCACACTTTATTATTATTCACATCGCTCACCGTGCAAGTGAAAGGCAATTATGATGATATATGATGGACTGATCGAGATGAGAAAAGCTGGTATAAACTCGACCTCTTGTTTTTTGTAAATATGATTAGTTCATCGTTCCTGATTCAGCCTATTATGAATAAACATGTTTGCAATGAAAATTAGAGAACATAGTTGCTCGTGCCATGCTTGATTAGCTATGAGTTATAATGGTTTACCTTATGTACAACATGCTATTAAAATGGTTGTGATGTGGTATAGTGGGTGGTATCCTCCTTGAATGATTTAAGTGACTTGACTTGGCACATGTTCACACATGTAGTTGAAACAAATCAACATAGCCTTCACGATATTTATGTTCATGGTGGATTATATCCTAGTCATGCTTGCATCCAATGTTTATTAATTTTAATGCATGTTCATGACTGTTGTCGCTTCTAGTTGGTCGCCTCAGCCTTTTTGCTAGCCTTCACTGCATTAAGCGAATACTGATTGTGCATCCAATCCCTTAAACCCCAAAGTTATGCCATATGAGTCCACTATACCTTCCTATATGCGTATCTACCGCTGCTCCAAGTAAATTTGTATGTGCCAAACTCTAAACCTTCAAATAAACATTATGTTTTGTATGCTCTAATAGCTCATGTATCAACTAGGGCTGCCTTATCTTCCATGCTAGGCGGGTTATTCTCAAGAGGAGTGGACTCCGCCCTCACTCATTAAGAAAATGGCTGGTCACCGGGATGCCCAGCCTAAAAGTGCTAGTTATCGACTAGAGGGGGTGAATAGGCGATTTTATGAAAGTCTTCAAAACACGGATGTTTCAAGACAAACAATGTAAATGACCTAGTTGATATGCAGCGGAAGATAACTACAACAAGCAAGCCATAGTCAAGTATGCAATAATGTGAGCGACAAGACTAATAGCAGCTATGTAGTAAGGATCGATGGAAGATAGTATGAAGCCAAACAACAATAGAAGTTAAGCAGTGAAGTCAAACAGATAAGACATATAAGCAATGACTTCACGAAGACAAACTTAGGGTAAAGGAGGGAAGGATAGAACCACCAATAGTTGAAGACACAGATTTGTTGACCAGTTCCAGCTTGCCGTGACAACTGTACATCCGGGTTAGGGAGGCTGAGATTCAACTCAAGACCGCTTTCACCTTATTCCCTTGAGCTAAGGACACGCAGTCCTCGCCTAATCACTCCGTAAGTCTTCAAGGTAGACTTCAACCTTCACAGACGACGCTCACCGCAATCCACAATGACTCTTGGATGCATTGAACGCGACGCCTAACCGGCCGGAGGATTCACAGCCCTCAAGTGTAATAAGTCTTCAGTCACACGCATGAAAAACTTCAAAGGATGCCTAACACTTTTGCCTCGGGTGTTTTGGGCTTTGTCTCGCAAGGATTTCTCTCTCAAAGGCTTCGAGGTGGGTTTCTCTCAAACGACAAAAGCCGCACTAACTCTTAGCAGCCACCAATTTATGGTGTAGGGGTGGGCTATTTATAGCCACTAGGCAACCCGACCTGTTATGTCCGAAATGACCTCGGTCATTAAGGAACCGACACGTGTTCCAACGGTCGATTTCAAACACTCATGGCAACTTTACTTGGCTATAAGCAAAGCTGACTCATCCAACTCGATAAGTTTTTCTCTCATTGTCTTCGTCAAGACATAGGATTTGGGTTGCATCACTTCACCATTCTGACTATGATCACTTGGACCCCACTTAACAAAGACGGAGGTTCCTACGACTCAACAAAGAAGAAAAGGAAACAACGAAACAACACAGTTTTCAAGGCCCATAGTCTTCACTCAATGTCTTCTCATGTCATAGTCTTCAATGTGAATATCTTCACATACCACCATTGTCTTCAATGTCTTCATACATTTTAGGGTCGCTCCGTAGGCAAACCGAATCAATGAGGGACACTACCTACAAGTATCCCGCAATTCTCACAAACGATTAGTCCTCAACCACATTTGTCGGCAATACTCCAAAACCAACTAGGGATGGCACTAGATGCACTTACAATCTCCCCTTTTGGTGATTGATGACAAACTGTTGAAGTTTTCAACGGGATAAAATATGTGAAATTGTAAAGGATAGGAATTGTCTTCATAAGTGGCAAAGGCTCCCTCAAGATGTGCATATAAGTAGTTTGCTTTTGGAATGCAAATGCACATGGCAGGTTGTACTTGTGGAGATCCTCTTCAACTTATGAAGATAATTCATCATGCATGAAATGATATAGCTAAGAGAATGACATGCATAATGAAAATGGACGCTCGCAGAATGATCTAAGTGCGGAAGTTATCATCACACATGCGGAATTTATCATCGCACTGTGGTAAAGCAAATAAGTAGCGATTTACCATCGAAGTTTAAGTGTTACAACTCATAAGAACCAAATGTTTCAAAACGAGTTGTAAACACTAGGCAAAATATAGTGCAACCGCCTTATGAACCCGCTTGAAGACTATCAAACTCATATGCTTCTCCCCTTTGTCAAGAAGGACCAAAAGGTTTGAAGACATAGAGCATCTACTCGCCCTCTTCCAAAGAAGATGATGCAGCAGGTTGTCGTTGTTGGTTGGCGGTGCGATTTAGCTTGGCGCAGGTCGATTTGTGCGTAAGTAGGGGCGTGAAGTAGCATCGGCTTCATCATCGATCACTCGCATCGACCATTGCCGCGGAGGAAGAATAGTCGAGTCTTCAAGAAATGGAGTTCGTCAGAGGACTGCATTCCGTGGAGGAGTGGAGTCAAACTTGAAACGCTCAAGGAAGCCATCGCCTTGAAGATCAGCTTCCAAGACCGAGTAGGGTCAAACTCTTCCATGACCGCCGACAAGTCTCGTGAGTGACAAAGGCATTCTTGATGGCAAGATTGCGTAATGCGATTGACGCCCACCAAGAGGCTTTGCATTTGACGCTTTAGCCAGGAGTGATGCTTATCTTGCTTTCGATGCAGCGCCACAAGAAGTTCTCGATCATTGAGGACTCGAGAGTGCTTCCGAGGCCTTTGGCCAATCGTGCTTTCAAGGGCTTCAGTCCGCGCACGATGAGGCGACGTGTTCCTAGCTAGGGATAGACACGAGTTACCGCTGGATGCCTTCCATAGGTTGAGAGAAGCTGTGATGATCTCGCTCAAGACTTAGTGGCTTAAGGTGCTCAGGTATATGGCTTCAACAGATATATCAATCTCTCGTAGAAAGATCGATGATTGCGAGCAGAGGGTTGATAGTTGATAGCAGAGTGCATCTTGATGAGGCGATGACCCATGGAGCATAGAACTTCGCATCAAATGAGATCGATCCGATGCAGCCAATCGCTCGATGAAGAAATCTTATGCGGTTGAAGCTGATGCCATTGAGGATATAGAAGACCAATGTCTTCATTGCTCCTTCAAGCTTTGCATACGATGAATGCCCTTTGATTGGCCATAGAGTTCGCCTGATGATGTGATATATGGTGCGAGGCAGATACTCAAGGTCATCAACAAAGAAGTGCTGAGGGTATTCAGATCGTGGCAGCGGGCTTCATCATGCTCAGCATCTGACTCATGTCGGGTTCTGGCTTATGAAATATGCTTTCCAAGGCATCGCGGTGGAGTTGACATCCACGCTCAAATAGCTCTCCGGAGTGGGTAGGCCTGTGAGCTCAATGATGTCAAGAGCTTTGGCTTCATGATGGATATCTCCACCATCCACTGAGAACCCATGTCTTCGTGATTCTGCTGAAGCCGCTGGATGTGGAGTGTGGCATAGAATTGAAGCACTAATTCTTCATTCCAAAGGTTTTGTCTCATTACGGCCAAGCAGACCTGCATCATGAAAGCAATCAAGTGCTTCTTCTAAGCACGGCAATCCGCAATGGCTTCAAAGGTCGAGGCGATATGAGGAAAAATGCGCCTTGGTCATACAGTAACACAGAGTAATAGCTTCTTTGCCGATAGCTCCGAACCGTCATATGAGATCCTTAGCCTTTTGTAGGGTTCTTCAGACCGTCAAAGAAAGTATTGTGGGCTTTGAAGCCATTTGCATTGAAAGAACCAATTGAGGTGGCAAGGCTCGAAACCTTGGCGCCTTGGCTTCGCTTCGGACCGGAGGCCTATGCGCAATATGATAGTCGAATTGAGGACCAGAGGCATGAGGCGAGGGACCGAACGGCCATCTTATCGTGACTAGCTCGCCATAGTTGTATGCTTGCTCGATTGTGTAGGGCCTTGGTATGAATTGAGCAGGGCAAGAATCGAGGCTTCAGTCGCTGCTCAACAGATGCTTCGGGAGCAGCTTGCCTCATTGGCTTCGTGAACAGTTCCTTCATTGGCTTCAGGAGCAGCTTGGGACAGTTCCATTGGCTTCAGCCATGACCACGCCATTGGCTTCATTGGTGTTGGAGGTGGCAGCCTCATTGCTTTCAACCTCCACTTGTGGAGCCGGAGGGTCGGCACCGCACGTTGATATCGGGATCACTTCTTCACCATCAGTGTAGGAACACGCTCTTCTTCTTCTTCTGATGTCACCGCCGATGAGCTGGATTGTCTTCAGCAGTTTTGGCTTCGCATCAGTGAGACATTCACAGCTTGGAGTGGCTTCGAAAACACTTGACGGGCAACAGGTTGGTGGTGCACTTCTCCTTCGAACGCCGAAGAGGCACTTGAGGCCTTTGACCTTGCATGGCTCACAAATGTCAAGCGACGCCTTTGGAGATGGGGTTGCTCGGCCTCAAAGTCTTCCTCTTCTTCTTGGTGTTGCTGTTGGGGAGTGACTTGTTGTTGGGGAGTACTGAGGAGTCTTGTTGTTGCGCGATCAGCCCATGAAGCATCTCTGCGCAATTGGCGCCGAGGACTAACTAATGTCGATGAGTTCGCTGTTCGCATTTAACAGCGATGATACCACATTATCCTCGATTTGAGGAGGAACTTCATCATCTTCAACATTGTCATGGTGACCAATGTCTTCAAAGAGTGAGGGATCACCGCTGAATATCTTCACTTCAGAGCCTCTGGAAGCAGTGCTCATGAACAGTCATGCGAAGTTCTTGGGTTGCAGACGCTGGACTAACCACGTAAATGGGTTCAACAATCAAGGGCCTGTGGGAGCAGCCCGATTCTTCTTGGTCTTAAGCTTCTTCTTGGAGGGAGCAGCATCGAGGCGCAGGATTTTTCCTTTTTCGCTTCACTGCAGCCCTCGCCTTCTTCTCGCTCGTGGCGGTTGACCGAGCCTTTGGCTTCGAGCCACCATGCTGCTTGGAAAGACTATGCGGGCTCTTCCTCCTTGAAGGTGCAGCTTGGTCATTGAAGACTTTTTTTTTTTGGCCATCCTGGGTCGATGCCAGACGGCCAAGTGCCTTGCGCTTCAAATTTCATTGTAGGAAGACCATGAAGTTTTTCACGCCTTGCACGCTGAGTGCAGCCATGTGCTTCTTGAACCGAGCCTTTTCATAGTCAATCTTGTGCTTCAGCTTCATCAACCACCGAGCTAGAGCTAGCTCGTAGCAATGGCACCGCTGAAAGAGACGCCGAGGCCAATTGGAAGTTGCGATCTTCAAAGTCGATGTTTGGTATGTCAAACCACTCATCAATGAAGTGATGGATGATTGCCACATCAAAGAAAGGCAAGTTGTTGAAGATTTCGCTTCTTCTTGCTCTTGATAAGCTGCTCAAGAGCATCATCTGCAAGATCGCCATCACTGATGTATCAATGTGCTCTTCACGCAGAATTGCAGCAGGAGTCGTCGGGCTCAAAGATTCTTGACACTTTTCTTTCTCTTCTCCGCCTTCTTGGAGATGCGGATTGATCCTCGACTGCAATCGCTTCGTGGAGGTGCAAGGCTGCTGGCTTCACACGTGAAGCTTTTGGAGGAGCAATGACTTTGAGCCTTGACTTTCTTAAGCTTCATGCTTTGGAGCAGAGCAGGAGCTGGGCTGGGCTTCATCAAAATCAGCCTCACATCGAGTGATCCACTTTGGCACCTTGGACCAAAATATAAGTGATGAGGCCTTCAAGGTTTGAAAACGGACCGATGACATTGGGTTCAGATCACGTGAGCTGGCAAAGACGGGGAGCAGAGGGACCAGGTTGAAGTCTAATCCCAATGACTTCTTGTTTTACTTTGCGTAAGCCTTTGCGTCGGAAGTTGCGCTTGAAGAGATTTTCATCGCGACACCAGAGCAAAGACGCTGGGTCGGCATTCTCAGGCTGTGGTCCACGGACCATGCAAGGATAGAAACCTTGTGCAATAGTGAGGGAGTTCCGGACTAGGGGGTGTCCGGATAGCCGAACTATCATCATCGGCCGGACTCCAAGACTATGAAGATAGAAGATTGAAGACTTCGTCCCGTGTCCGGATGGGACTTTCCTTGGCGTGGAAGGCAAGCTTGGCGATACGGATATGTAGATCTCCTACCATTGTAACCGACTCGGTAACCATAACCTATCCGTGTCTATATAAACCGGAGGGTTTTAGTCCATAGGACAAACAACAATCATACCATAGGCTAGCTTCTAGGTTTAGCCTCTTGATCTCGTGGTAGATCCACTCTTGTAACACACATCATCAATATTAATCAAGCAGACGTAGGGTTTTACCTCCATCAAGAGGGCCCAACCGGGTAAAACATCGTGTCCCTTGTCTCCGTTACCATCCGCCTAGACGCACGCTCGGGACCCCTACCCGAGATCCGCCGGTTTTGACAATCGACATTGGTGCTTTCATTGAGAGTTCTCTGTCGCCGCCATCGTAGGATGCCTCATCTCGCCTTTTAAAGACGATATTATCGCTAAAGGAGCCTTGGCCGGGCCGACTTCTTCGCTAGGTGGTTTTCTTATGACCGCCATCCGCCATCGCACCGACGATGACCTCTCGAGTCATCGAAACCAATCTCCAAGTTAGTTCGAACTTGCCGTATCAGCTTGATCCGATCGAGCTCTCCTCCATAAACGAGCTCTTGATCGATCGCCGCCGGGAGTCGCCACAGACTACGACCGGATCGGGCCTAAAACCGATCCGAGAGATCAACTCTCCCTGTGCTACCCATCATGTTGCTGTGATAGAGCAGCAATGCGCGATTCTTCTTGTATCTTAAGGACTAGTTACGTTCGATTCCCGATCCCTCCATGCCGGATTCCCGCAGAGGACGGATGTCGATCAAGCCCTGAACCTAAAGTCAGCGCGGGTTGACTCATTGATAACACTCAAAAATCCAAACTTCCAAGTTCGAAACTTCTCGCCCTCGAGTCCTAAATTGACGGGCTCCGGATCTAGTTCCACCCGCCACCCAAACATTAGCGATCTCTCCCGACCGCAAGAGCCCGCTGAAACAAGACATCATTATCGGCTAGATTCCTCCCGGTTATGAACAGGATAAAGGATCGCCGAGAGGAGGACGCAATACCAATTTTCTACAATAATTGCACGGGCAAGGGAATCTTAAACGCCATAAGTCGTCGCAAATTACACGCTTTATCGACTTGGTGACCATAGTACAAAAGTATCAGTGCGATGGAGAGCGCCTGAAAACCGAAGTAAATTTTGGGATAATCCGCCCCAATACATCCCTTAGTCCCAAACAAAAGGATGCATCATTATCAAGCACCCGGTTGAATACCAAAACCAAAACCCCTAAAGGGTACGGAACCAGATCGAGGGTTGGCTCAACGACCTCGCAAAATCCACAAGACGGAGGGCGCCACTCCAACACACAGCCTTCGAGCGCAGTTGATACTACGGCAGGTGGCCAAAAGTGGCATAGGCTTTTAGCCCCGCAACCAACCCAAAGAAGATTAGTACGGTATTAACAGCCTTCGAGACTTTCGTGATCAAATAACATGCGAAACGAATAATCCGCAGCCTCGCCAAGTCTACCAAGTAGCAACAACAAATCCATGGAGCGACACGGCTATCACCTTCAATGCCAGCGACGAACCTAAATTCAATAGCTAGAGCACCACCGCATTGGTCCTCATCCGATAGTGGATGGTTTCCGCCTTACTAAGGTACTCATGGATGGCGGCAAGGATTAAACCTCATCTATGAGGAAACCCTTCAAAAATGGAAATTGACTGGAGCCGATTGAGCGCAGCAGCACAACCTTCAGAGGGATAATCCCTAGTCGAGAAGTACGCTGACAGAAAAATCACACTAGATGTAGTGTTCGCCCACCGACAATTACAGTCCGAGGAGGTCACGCTCCAAGTGGCCCCATTCGGCAGCGGATATCACGCTTTGTTAGGGCGAGAGGCATTCACAATCTTCCAAGCTACACCCCACCACGGGTACATGAAGCTCAAAATGCCCGACCCAATGGGATAATCACTCACCAAGGATTCAGATACAGACTCCGCTGAAAATAAGACAGCCGTGACCGCCCTAGAGGCATTGTCCAGAGCCCTAGCGGCAGAGGAACTAACTACGCTGCGCCCACGGTGTATAGGGACGATGTGATACTCGATAAGAGGTCCAAGTCCACCTCTTTAAACCAGCGATTTAAATAGTCAAATTTAGGTCCATCCAACGGACCCACAAAGACGGCTCCATTGGGGCACAATTAAGTCCTGATGTCGAAGTCAAGACTACGAGAATTCCTCCGGAAAATTGGGACATTTTTGCTCGCACCCTTCGACATGCCAGAATCCCACGCAGTCGGGCAGAGCACAGCCTAAATATCCTAAAAGGATTCAAGCCACCAAACAAGCTCTTCGGAGATTTTATTTAATCCAAAAGACAGCAATGGGAGAGGAGCTAGCCAAACTCTTAGAAGCCGGATTCGCAGAGATATAAACATCCGGACTGGCTAGCCAATCTATTAATGGTAC
The DNA here is from genome assembly GCA_021605205.1 of Aegilops longissima. NCBI lineage: Eukaryota > Viridiplantae > Streptophyta > Magnoliopsida > Poales > Poaceae > Aegilops > Aegilops longissima. Next base: position 22,838 of record JAHIAM010000128.1, on the reverse strand, counting down.
CAAAAAGGACAAATCCGCGCCTCGGGTCGATTTTAAAGACCTTAATAAGGCCTGTCCAAAGGACCCTTTCTCCCTCAGATCGACTAAATCATCGATGCTTACCGCAGGCACGATTCATTGTGCTTCCTCGACGATACTCCGGATACAATCAAATCAAGATGCCGAAAAAGATCAGGCTGCAACGGCATTCATTACTCCATATGGGCCATTCTGCTTCAACACAATGCCCTTCGACTCAAAAACGCCGCAAGAACATATCAGCGATGATTCAAACATGTCCGCTACCCAGATAGGCAAAACAAGAGAGGCATACGAGACGATGTGGTCGCCAAGACCAAACACGCCGGAACTCTAGTAGAAGACTTGAGGGTGACATTCGACAACCTCCGAGCATATGACATTAAGCTCAATCCGAAAATGCGTTCGGGCGCATCAGCCGAAAGCTTTTGGGCTTCATCAGATCCGTAGAGGAATTGAAGCAAACCCGCCAAAATCCGAGCTCACACAATTGGATATTCCAAAATACCTCAAGCAGATACAAAACTAACCGGATGCGAGCGGCCTTAAGTCGCTTCATCTCCCGCTTGGGGAGAAAAGGCTCGCTTCTCATCGCCTCCTCCGGCAAGAATCAACATTTCAATGGACGGATGCTGCCACCGCCGACTCAAGAAATAAAGGCCATACCGCAAAAATCCGTTCTCGCCGCTACCAACCAGGGCGTAACCTATGTTATTATATATCGCAGCAACACATCAAGTTGTCGCCAGTACTCGCTGTTGAACGAGAAATGTATGGGCACAGATTCTCTTCAAAAACCAAAGGTACTACGATCCACCGCTCTAACTCCATGCAAATCCCGTACCCACATTATCAAAAGATAGCGATGCGGTGTTCATGGCATCCCGAAGCTGCGACACTACTTTCAAGAGTGTTCAATAACGGTGGCCTCCAAGTACCTCCCAACGATATTATAAACAATCGCGACGAACGGGAAGGATTGCAAATGGGCTATCGAGCTTTACCATTTGACATAACCTACAAACCATGGCGAGCTTTAAAGTCGCAGGTTCGCTGACTTCGTCGCCGAATGGACCGGTTAAACTCCCTAAAGAGTACGGGCAGCATCTAACCGGATCATGCATTTCGACGGATCCAAAATGTTGGCTGGCTTGGGGGTCAAGCGTCGCCCGACGCCCCCAACCGAGACACAATCCAATACGCATTTCAAATAATGTACATGGACTCCAACAACACAGCCAATATGAGGCCCTTCTACATGGCCTCCGGATGGCAATTCCATGGGCATTCAACGCCTAGAGGTGCGCGATTCAAACCTCGCAATATCCCAAGTAAATGGAGACTTTGACGCCAAAGATCCAAAATGGCAGCTATCGCAACGCCGCCCTAAAATGTCACTCGGTTCAAGGACTCAATTCCACCATGTAGCCCGGATAATAACCAGCAGCAGACATGTTAGCACGATCGGCGCTAAACGAGACGCCATCCCCCAAAATCTTCCCGAACGGCTCTTTAAGCCATCCAGATATGGGAAGAGGAGTCCGAAATAATAATCCGGAGCCACCTGCATCACCTAACTCGCACTATTCTCGACACAATGGGCGGCTCACCAATGAAATAACACCTTCACCACGAAATAATGGCAGTAATTGCCCCGGATGAAACCATTCCTAGCCTACTTAATGCGGCAGAACTTCCCAAGACCAAAATGAGGCCCGCTGCATAGTTCGCCATCTAAAGCCTACAAGGTCCATGAGGGAGAACTTTATAAGAAAAGCACAACCGAGTCCTTCAAAGGTGTATCTCCAAGAGGAAGGGCGAAATCTCCCGGTTGAAATTCACGCCGACTCGCGGGCACCACGCTGCAGCCCGGCCCTTGTAGGCAAGGCCTTCCAGATCGATTTTATTGGCCGACAGCCCGGCAGATGCTCAGACTTAGTCCAACGATGCGCCGGTTGCCATCTCTTTGCTAATCGTAGCCACATGCCACCCACCGCCTCAAAACTATACCCATTACCTGGCCGTCATGGTCCGGGGCTTGACATGGTTGGACCCCTTAAAGGGGGAACCCACAAGCACAAATAGTTATTGGTCATGGTGGACAAATTCACCAAATGGATTGAGGCCAAGCCGTTAAAACGGCAGAATCCGACCGTGATAGACTTCATATCCGGCGTAGTACACCGCTTTAGCGCCCCCACAACATCATCACCGATAACGACATCGAACTTCACGGCCGACGAGGTTAAACTCGTGCAAAAACATGGGCATCAAGCTCGATTACGCTCAGCCTATCACCCCAAACTAACGGTCAAGTCGAAGCAGCAAATGGTCTAATCATGAGCGCATCAAACCTGCACTAGTGCGATCCTCAAGGAATCTAACATGACCGGTAGAGGAGCTCGACCCATACTGGGGCTGCGGACCACGCCAAACCAAACTACATCGGATTCACACCATTTTTATGGTATACGGCGCAGAGGTAGTTCTCGTCATGATATAATTCATGACTCACCTCGCAGCGCATGTACGAAGAAAGAGAAGCCGAGTTGGATCGGCAGGACAGTTTGGACGCTTTAGAGGAGGAGCGGACGGGCAAAGGCTCGCTCCGCATTTTATCAAGAGCAGGCTCAAGATATCAAAGTAGAGAAGTACGGCCAAAACTTACAATGTTGGCGAACTTGTTCTACGCTCGCTGACAAGAAAAGGACAAACTTAAGCCCAAGTGGAAGGTCCTTCATCATCGACCAAGTCCCGACAGCGGAGCATACCGCCCACGTAACGATCCGACAACCGACTCGAGCCGAACCCATGGAACGCAGCCCGCCTCCAAGATTCTACGCTTAACGCCGACTCCAAGTTCGCCTCACTTCCGGCCCACCTTTTTATATTTTTACCGCCTCTTGTCCCTCCTTCTTCCCACTTTTTTCAATACCTTTATAGGCTGATTTGGCGCTTTGTTCAAGATACACTTGACGTGCTCCTAGCACTCATTATACCGGGGCTTCTTTAATGTAAGCTTATTCATACGGGCTTTATGCCCAATACATGTGTCATACTTCCGCATGTACCTTTTATTCACCATTATATGCATCGATATGACTTAAGTTTTGGCTGTTGCTGTTGCGCCTCTGTGGTTACCCCCACGCTCCCGATTGTTCGCTAGGAGGTAAAGGAGCACCTCTGCGATTGCTATCGCTGCTCAAATGGATGTGTACCTCGACTGGTGAAGCCGAAAGCTAGCGTTTAAGAGAATATTCGGTCGGTGACTTGAAAGATGATTTATTACTTACTTATTTATATGCCCCCGATGCTTTTTTCTCGCTATTTTCAGAGTCCGCATTGCACTTTAGGGCATGCCTCCTAGGGAAAGGAACCCTTAACGGAACTATTCTCCCGGAAGATGTTTCTTACTAACCATGTAATATAACATAACTAGTTGGGCACTTGTCCGATAAAGCAATTATGACCCCGACGCCTTCTCTCCATGCATGCCCCGGTTCTTTATAACCGTAAGGGTATTCGACACACCGGACTGTTGGGTCCCGAGGTTGAAGCGAAATGGTCCGCAAAGACAAACGATCTACAATCCGCTAGAAGGCATTTTACATGTCATTTCAAATTACATCACAAACCGACCGATTGTACTCTCTTCAATCCCATCTAACAGCTGTCTAATTTATACCCTGTTGGGAATATTTCGCGCCAGTTCTACTTGGCCGCACATCAAGCTCACAGGATCTCTTCCCATCAGCCCCGCAGTCCGACCTCGCCATGTGGTTTGGGTCAGCCTTCGTAACGTGTCTTCACCATGGCCCAGCCTCCTCGGCGCCTCGACGGCAGCCGATATCTTCCACAAACGAAGGTGTCGCCGGTCCCCAAGCTTCTAGCAAGCTCACCAAGGCCCTCGGTAGGGAGACGGATGGCCATAAAGCATGAACGACGCCACTCATCGGCTGCCGAACACGCTCGAGCAATTGCACCAGCTCGAAGTTGGTCACCCGCTGACTCAGCATTTCTCCAGTAGGCTACTTCGTGAGCACACCTAAAGACATATTTATGTCAATCGACTTCCTCGCCAAATTCTTCTTTTCAAAGGAATTTGTTCAAGCACTTATCAGAATGCCGCGACGAAAGCCGATTCTCCTTCACGGAGCTGCATACCGGCCCCAACACCTTTCAGCTCTTCTCTCTCACTGGGTGTGGGCATCTTGGAGCTTGTTTCTCCCCGCCGCACCTTCATAAGCACCTCTCGCCGCCTTTAGTCGACGCAGTAGTTGTTGCTTGTCCGGATCTAGTCCGTGCCCTCCGCAATATTATTGTCGATTCACGCCGCACTTTGCTAAATAATTATCTTTTCAAAGTACGCCTTACCAGCGGGGTCTCGTGGCTCCCCCTCAGTATGCCAAGGCGCCTCAAGTTGGGCCTTGCACTCTGGAGCCCCGGGACAGATGGGTATTCTTCTCCGTAAGATCCTCAGATAATAATTGATCCTTAAATCAGTTATTTTAACTATTTTAAGTCTCTGGGCCACTCGCATATATAACTATTAAAATTACTTACCCGTATGTCTTTCACATACCGCCCGCGGGCTCGTTAACCCATCTTGAGCGGCACGGAGGTGCGCTGCTCTCGCTTCAAAGGCATTTAACGCCCGGGAGAAACACGCGCACGAAGAACTGTCCGGCGATGCTCGTGATTCATGGCGCCTCCACCTCGACCGGTGGCGGACAACCTGTCGGCATCCTCCGTCGGAGGAGCGTCCGCCATGCCTTGTATTCTCCTCCTTCCTGCACCATGCGTTGGAGCATGGCTGGCGGAGGCTTGATTGGCAACCTCTCCTGACACCGCCCGCGAGCGCTTTCTCGAAAAGTTATGAGCATTAATATACCTCCGGGATCCTTCCTTAAAATAACGATGTTCGCATCACAGCAGCGACGTTTCGTTCAAGCCGCACTCTCTTCCGCCGCTGGACCGACTAACCTTGTTGGTCGGCCGCCGCTGGTTCGCTTCCCGCCTAAAGGCACCTCCGCGATGCACCATAAGTATGGGATGGTCAATTGAGCACGGATCAAATGATGGTGTCCGCACTTCGGTCAGAAGTTACCGGGAGGCCGGAACAAACCGGGTAGTCAGCCGTAATGGCGATTTCAGGGCATTGTCTATGCTACGCAGGAACACCCCGCCAATCAGCTCCACTTTATGTCCGGATCCTCTTCGAGGTCGGATCAAGGGATCGTTCCGGATCCCCGCCGTGGAGTTAGGCTTCAGATGCCCTCCACGCCCCGGCGCAGCTCCCGGCCGAAATCACAGAGTAAGATACTTGACTTTAAAAGTATGGATCGGTAGATGAACATCCGCTACCCAGCTCCGAGGGTTATTCATAGAAAATCCATTCAACGGATTCTGCGAGGAAGTCCTCCTCCTCTCCCTTGTACAAGCCGGACAGATCTTTGTCGATCGGCTGCCGAGCCTGGCCCTTTGGCGCCATGACGGGTGGCGCCATCTTCCCCGCTGAAATCCCACATAGGGTGGCCCTATATTGGAGTGGTTGCACCCTCGATAATGCATGTGGCCATGACTCCAATCATGGTCAATCCAGAGGGCCAAGAACCTAATCCGCCCATCGATAATGGACGCCCTATCATCTTCCCGCTGAGGGCTCAAGGCGCCAACTCAGCGCTTTCTTCAAGGGAGCATTGTTGAACTCCGGAGGCCGATCCGAATGGATCCGCAGAGGGGCGCCCTCCATGTAGAACCATTCAAGGCTGCCTTCGACGCTTTTCGGGTGCCGGATAGATATCCGTCCCGCGATGCGCCATATTTCGCCCGCCCACTTGATATATCGAATTTCATGAGAATGGGGTACGAGACAAAACAATCTCTTCCACAAAGCAAAATGGGGCTCGATGCTCAAGAACAGCTCGCAAAGCTATGAAGCCCGCGATGTGCAAAATGGAGGCGGGCATGAGGTGGTGAAGTTGGAGTCCAGAGAACTCTAGGAGCCCCGGAGAAACGGATGTATGGAAATTCGAGTCCCCTTATTAGATAGGGGACAAAGCATACCCGCCCCCTTGAAGCGTTAGACGCCTCCCGCTGCTTCCACCCTTGTAGGTGGCTAGTCCGACTAACCGAACCATGAAAGTTGGGGAAGATATCCTCGGTTTGAAGTACCACTAGCTCGCTGTGGAACTCGAGCATCTCCCCAATCTCCTGGCTTAGGGCTGGGAGCGCGAGAGGAGGAGCCACGCCGGCTATCCATGATAGAATGGATTTTTGTCGAGGCGCTCAATGAGAACTTGCATGATGGAGGATGGTGTGAGTGGATCTAGATCCTCGCTCTCTTATAGGCGGCCTGCTCGCACGGTTAGGGGGTAAAATGTAAAATATCCCAGCCTTTCGCATTCGCATTTACACGGGAAGAAGACCATTATCGGGCGAGAAGCCAAGGAGCGCAACATTTATAAAGAAGCCGACACTATTCGACGGGAACATGAAGATCAAGGAGAACCCGCTTTGCAACGCCGAAGACAATATACGCTACCGGACTCGTTGTCAGCCAAGCCCGGTTCGGGGCTACCGAGGAGTTCCGATTAGGGGTGTCCGGATAGTCAACTATCATCATCGGCCGGACTCCAAGACTATGAAGATAGAATATTGAAGACTTCGCCCGTGTCCGGATGGGACTTCCCTTGGCGTGGAAGGCAAGCTTGGCGATACGGATATGTAGATCTCTACCATTGTAACCGACTGTAACCCTAACCTATCCGGTGTCTATATAAACCGGAGGGTTTTAGTCCATAGGACAAACAACAATCATACCATAGGCTAGCTTCTAGGGTTTAGCCTCTTTGATCTCGTGGTAGATCCACTCTTGTAACACACATCATCAATATTAATCAAGCAGGACGTAGGGTTTTACCTCCATCAAGAGGGCCCGAACCTAGGTAAAACATCGTGTCCCTTGTCTCCTATTACCATCCGCCTAGACGCACAGTTCGGGACCCCCTACCCGAGATCCGCTGGTTTTGACACCGACAAATAGCTTCAGCCATGCTCTTGGGAGGGAGGCCTCGAAACAGAATGTCACCCCAAGGGCTTCTGATGGCATTCTTCTCGGCATATTCTTGTGTGACGAAATTGTACTTGAACCACTCGTTCAGCCCAATAGCGCCGAGTCCATTGATTCGTGGTTCTTGCGCTGATTATAAGTCTCTTCAGGATCTGTCTTGTACAGCTCATGAGGTCATCAGCAGATCTTTTGAGGTTCCTCATGACGCTGCTCGCCGCCTCTTCCCGACTGATTTATCTCAGAGCTATGAGCTTCAAACTGAATGGCTTCACAATCAAAGGCTTCAAAGGCTTATGCTTGCTTGATGACAGTGAACTGGCTTCAGGAGAGTCGGTTTGATGTCAGAAGAATTCTGCAAACTAATGCGACTATGAGAACCAAGGATTCTCCCACTGGACATGTACCGTGACAAGATTAGAGATGCGAGGGAAGGGAAGAGGTCATATGCATTCTCGTAAGAATTTGAAGATAAATCGGTTTGAAGACATTGACTCATGATGCTAAGACATTCACTTATACGCCGAGAGTTGGTTCCAGATTTGTACGAACCGTGAATAAGTACAAGTGAGGAATCTAACTAGTTGTGAAGCTTAAGTGAACATACTAAGCAAGACGAGATGCGCATGTAATAGATCTAACTATGTATGGGCAGAAACCATTTTTGGCAAGTAGGATGAATCTTGAAGATCAAAAAGACGGTAAAAATAGAGATATATTTACCGCTCCGAAGAAATGCTAGACGGAAGGAAAGGAGGCCGAGCAGTTCAGTCCACTGCTCCCTAACTTGGCGACGGAGGACACCTACGGCGGCGGGCGGAGATGAAGATGTTCACGTCGGCGTGAGGATCGGCGTCGAAGAAGTCGCGCAGCTAAGCGCCGTCGCCGATATCGCCGAGAGCTAGCGTGGCGCTTAGGTTTTGACGAGGTGGAGAGGTGGAAGAAGATTTTCTTACCGCAGGGACAGGTATTTATAACGAGGTAAAGTGCGCAGCGCATTACTCAGTGTGCCTCGGCGGTTCACATCTGAGGGGCACGTGGCACACATGCAACATACAATGAGATGTCCCACGCTCCCACGCCCGCCTGGGTTTGTCGGAGGGTCGCTCGCTTCTCCGAGTTCAACAAAGAATGATGAATCATTTAAAACAGACTTAAAGTTTGTCTCGTGTCTTCTCACGACAAGGACGCAGAGAAGACATTCGACTGCTTCAATAGAATGCATATGATTTGGACAGATAGAGTTTGAGATAGAAAGCATAGAGAGATTGGGGTCCCATCACATTCACTTAGTTCAAAAGATTCAACTTGAAGACATAGCTATAAGTGAATGTTGTAGAGGACAGATATATATATATATATATATATATATATATATATATATATATATATATATATATATATATATATATATATATATATATATATATATATATATATATATATATATATATATATATATATATATATATATATCGATAAAGAACCAAATCATCATAGTGAAGAAAATCATGAAAATAGGTTGAAGTTGAAGTCAAATCAAATGCAATAGCTTCAAGAAATAACGCCATGAGTGAAACACTTCAAACAAAGAAATTTGGTGGTATGCGCTACTCACGGTATAGGAAGTATTAGGCTCAAGTCAAATTCCACGCTAATGTATTCACACATAGAATGTAAGTCTTCATTGATTGAAGATATACGTTACTTCGCAGTGTTGCACATCTAAGTCATCAACATGCATAAGTGTTAGGATGTGTGCTTGATCACGTGACATTTGAGGATTCCAAGATATTTAGCTCACACCGAACTTGCAAAACCTTTTCTCATCCAAGGGCTTTGTGAAGATATCTCGCCATTGCTCTTCAAAGGTTGACGGAATGATGTCAATATCTTTCTTCATGACATGATCCCCGAGAAAATGATGACGAATTTCAATGTGCTTTGTCTTCGAAAGTGCGGACTGGATTGTTGGCAATCTTGATGGCGCTTTCGTTGTCGCAAAAGAGAGGTACTTGTGTCGATTGATGCCATAGTCCTTGAGAGTTTGCTTCATCCATAGAAGTTGAGCACAACAAGATCCAGCAAGCAATGTATTCAGATTCTGCAGCTTGAGAGTGACACACGCTCGCTTCTTTGAAGACCAATAGACGAGTGATCGCCCCAGTAAAGTGACATGTGCCTGATGTAGACTTGCGATCCACCTTGTCACCAGATAATCAGCATCCAAAATCCAACTAAATCAAATTTTGAGCCCTTGGATACCATAATCCGAGTGTTGGGGTGTGAGCCAAATATCAAGAATTCGCTTCACGCCTAAGTGATGCGATTCCTTTGGTGCCGCTTGAATCGAGCACACATGCAAACACTAAGCATAATATCCGCCTAGATGCACATAGGTAAAGTAAGGAACCAATCATGGAGCGGTATACCTTTTGATCGAACTCTTTACCATTGTCGCGGACCCAAGTGGTGTTTGGTCGGCATTGGCGCGGTATCCTTTGCATTCTTGCATTCCAAACTTCTTCGCATAATCTTGGTATTTTTCTTGAGATATAAAGATGCCATTTCTTTGTCGATTTAATTTGAAGACCAAGGAAGAACTTGAGCTCTCCCATCATGGACATCCGATATTGCTCTTGCATCATGTATCCAAACTCATCACTATACTTCTGGTTGGTGCAAACCAAGATAATGTCATCCACATATTTTGGCATACAAACAGTTCACCATCATATGTCTTCGTGAAGAGTGGGATCAAGGGATCCAGGTTTGAAGCCTTTTCTTCGTGAAGTCTTTGATTGTATCATACCAAAGCGAGGAGCTTGTTTGAGGCCATACAAAGGCTTTTATTTAGCTTGTACACCATATCGATGTTTTGGATCTTCAAAGCCGTGGTTGAGCGACATATACTTCTTCTTCAATCTTGTCGCTGAGAAATGCACTTTCACATCCATTTGATAGAGCAAGATGTTGTGGTGGTTAGCATAGGCTAGTAGTATGCTAATAGCTTCAAGCCTAGCTACAGGAGCAAATGTTTCATCAAGTCAATTCCTTCAACTTGAGTATATCCTTGAGCCACAAGCCTTGCTTTGTTTCTCACGACTTGACCATGCTCATCTTGCTTGTTTCGATATATCCATTTGGTGCCAATAATGTTATGCTTATGAGGGTCGACGCTTGACAAGTTCCCAAACATTATTCAGCTTGAACTGCTGAAGTTCTTCTTGCATAGCTTGAATCCATTCTGTTCCATAAAAGCTTCAAAGAACTTTCTTGGTTCTCGTATTGATACAAAGGAAAAGTGCCTACAGAAATTTGCTAGTCAGTGTTGTTTTGAGCGAGTAAGCGGGCCAAAAGTTGATGCTATCGATTATCTTCTCAATCTGTACTTCATTTGCAACTCGAGGATGAATCGGACGAAGACTTTGCTCATGCCGATCGTTGTCATCATTGGAAGGATTGTCTTCAGTCGAGCATTGTCTTCAAAGTTGGTTAGGTGCAGAAATGATAAGTTCCTCTTCAGTGCTGTGCTTCGTAAGGCATGATTTCACCAGCTCCCATTAGCTTGATAGATTCGCTGGTGGAGCTTCGCCTAGTGTACTTGGCAGAACTCTCTTTGTGAACCATTGGTTTCATCAAATCGCACATCTACAGCTTCGACGATTTTGTAGAGATAGAGATTGAAGACTCAGAGAGTGTGAGTCCTTTCCATAACCGAGCATGAAGCCTTCGTGAGCTTTGGGTTCAAATTTTGACTTGTGATGGGGATCCTTGATCCAGACTTAGCCCCAAATACTCAAGTAATCGACATTTGGCTTCTTGCCAAGAAGGAGCTCATAGGATGTTTTGTTCAAGCTTATGGATATAAACACGGTTGATGACGTGACAAGTCTGTATCAATGGCTTCAGCCGTAACTTTCTTGGTGTCTTGTACTGCCGAGCATTGTTCGAGCCATCTCAATGAGGGTTCTGTTTTGCGCCCACGATGCCATTTTGCTGAGGTGTGTATGGAGCAGAGAACTCATGAGTGATTCCTATGGTATCCAGATAAAGATCAAGTCCGTGTTCTTGAATTCAAAGGTCATTATCACTTCGATATGCTTGATCTTGACGCCATAATTGTTCATTGCTCGATTGGCGAATCGTCTCAAGACATCTTGCACTTCAGTCTTGTAGAGAATTATGTGCACCCATGTGTATCTTGAGTAGTCATCAACAATGACGAAACCATAGAGACAAGCAGTTGTTGTGAGGGTAGAGTAATGAGTAGGGCCAAACAAATCCATGTGAAGCAGCTCAAGGGTTGAGATGTCGCCATGATTGTCTTCGAGGGTGCTTTGCCCTAGTCATCTTTCCAGCTTCAGCAGCACCACACAAATGATCCTTCTTGAACTTGACACCTTCGATGCCTATGACATGCTTCTTCTGGCGAGTGTGTAAGTTCCTCATTCCAAGATGCCCCACCTCCGATGCCGTGAGCCAAGATTCAAGCTTTTGCAAGAAGACATACGGCAAGTCAGGACCTGCCGAGAAATCTACCATGTATAGATCATCTTTCCTATACCCTTCAAAGACTAGAGACTTGTCGATTCCATTAGTACAAGGCAACGATATTTTCCGAATATCACAATCATGTTCAAGTCACAAAGCATTGAGATGTATATTGTTGAAACCAAGGACTCAACAAGCATCACTTTGTCCATGTGTTGATCCTTTGATATTGCAACTCTACCTAGACCCAATACCTTGCTTTTACCAAAGGTCAAGAAATGTGATGTGACTCTTGTCCGATGGACGTAAGGTTGAGTCCATGAGAAGACTTCGATCACCAAATATATGATTAGTGCATCCACCGTCCATAATCCATTCTCAAGCATGAGGTGTCATACCCTACAAGATGCTTAGGGGATAGGCTTCACCAAGAGCATTGTGAAGCATAAACATTTGACGGCAAGTGGATTATTGAAGCTTAAATCAAGATTAGGACTGATAGGATGAATGGCAAACGATTCAGAACAAAATACATAGTGAGACCATTTGGGCATTTGATCTTGTGCCCTACAAGATGTTTTAGGTCCCCAAAGAATAGCATCGACGCCTTTGATTTTCGGCCGAGACCCTTTCCTGCAAAAGAGAGTTAATTCTTCTTAACCACCCACATCTTCGTGGGGTGGCTTAGAAGCAATGAGTCTAAGTGCAGCATCTGAGAATTTCGGCTTTGGAGCCCTAGCAAATAGCCTTGCAGGAGATGAATGATACTCATATGAATAAGGTAAAAGTTCTTAGTTCTATGAACATAGCGGTTTGAAGACACACGCCATATTCATAAATTTGAGTACGGTTTCTCGCAAAACATTGGCGTTAGGGTGACTCAGTGAGTCCTCTGTCAGTATGAAGCCTTTGGACCATATGACGCCTTTGGTCTGGGTTTGTCTTCTTCCTGTGGTGTCATGATGACATTCATCGGAAGATTCTCAAGACAGCTTTTGGGAACCCAGATCTTCTTCATAGGCGGTCCATTCCTCGCAGCTTAGTACCAATATACTGGCAAACACTTCACCATTCTGATTCTTGAACAGCTTATAGTTTGCATCAAAGGATTCATCAATGATAATAGGGTTAGCATGTGTAAAGCCAGATAAGGTGGATGGATCCATCAAGGTCCCTTTGCAAAGAACCCATGTGGTTTTGGGATACCGCCAAAGCTTCCAAGAGGAACCATCAACATTCATTTTCCTCTCGAACCCAACACCCTCTTTCCTAGGGTTTCGTTCGAATCTGCTTTTGAGGACATCGCAGTGTCCGATGCCCTTTCGCACTTTTATACATCCCTCGTTTCAAGCAATGTCTTCAACCTAGCATTTTCATCAAGAATGGCAGTGGTATCCTCCGCAGAGGGGTTAGTTACCACATTGGTAGTTGAAGACAATGCAACAAGAGCAGCAGTTGAACATTCAAAGAATGAGGTAGTGATATCACGCCAAGACATTTTAGACATGGTGGTTCAAATCCATCCCGAGCGGAACTGATCTATTGAGCGCTAAGTGACTCATTCTCTTTTGAAGATCTTCATGAGCCGCTTCTCAATTTCTCAAGCTCTTGCTTCCTTTGAAGATAATCATAGGAGAGCTTTTCATGAGTAGTTGAGAGCGCTTCATGACGACTTTCAAGTTCTTGGTACTTAGCATGAAGATTTTTAATGTCTTCAACTAAGGACCTGAACGTGTCATTTCAAGGCCCAACAGTCATCGCTTTTGTCTAACAGTTTTGAGTATGTTCCATAGCTCTTGTTGTTCAGCTTGCAATTTTAGCAAGTGTTTTGTAGCTGGGTTTGATTCACAATCGAGTCATCTTCACTTGATGTTTGAAAGTAGGCATCACGTGATTTTACCTTGGCACCGCTGTGCCATGAAGCAAGAGGGTGGGAGCAGGTCGCCCTTGTCATCGCCTTCATGCCACAGTAGAAGTCATTGTCTTCAAGTGTTGAAGATGGACTTGGCAACATAGGCTGTGGCTAAAGCCGACTTGCAACGCCTGGTCGGACTCCTCTTCGATTCCACCTCCACTTCCTCGTATGCACTCCTCCTCCGAATCCATTTCCTTGCCAACAAAAGCACGAGCCTTGCCGATGAGCTCTTCTTATGATGAAGACTTTGATGAAGACTTGGAAGAAGACTTTGAAGATTTCTTCTTTTTCTTGTCATCGTAATCATATTCCTTGCTCTTCTTCTTCTTCTTCTCATTGTCCCATCGTGGACACTCGAGATATAGTGTCCAGTTTTCTTGCACTTGTGACAGTTCTCTTCTTGTAGTCTTGAGTGGAAGCTTCATCATTTCTTGAGCTGGATCGTGAAGACTTTCTCAAGCCTTTCTTCCTAGTGAACTTCGAACTTCTTCACAAGCATAGCAAGTTCCTTTCCAATGTCTTCGTGGATCATCGTAACCGCAATGATTCTTCTTCGATGAGGAAACAACTTTGCCTTCAAAGCGAAGTTCGCCATAGTTTGGACCATAGATATCTCTTTTCTCGATAGTCGAACTCATGTGTGTTGAGCCTCTCAAGTATATCGACGGATCGAGTGTCTTGAAGTCGGACGTTTGTATCATGAGGGCAAGGGTGTCAAAAGAGCTGTCAAGGATCTTAGTAGTGTCTTGACGATTTCATGCTTGGTGACCTCAAGGGCGCCGAGAGCATGAAGCTCATTTGTGATGTCATGAGGCGATCAAACGTGAGCTGGACATTTTCATTGTCGCTTCTCTTGAAGCGGTTGAAGAGGTTGTGAAGAACACCGATTCTTTGATCTCTCCGGGTTGAGACGCCTTTGTTGACCTTGGATAGCCAGCCCCAGACTAGCTTCGACGCTTCGAGAGCACTCACACGGCCATACCGTCCTTTGGTCGATGACCACGATGATGTTCTTTGCGTGGAGTCCAGCTTGAATGAACTTCTTGACATCAGTAGGGGTGACACCTTCACCAGATTTAGGAACGCCGCTCTTGACGACATACCGAGGTCGACATCATGGCTTCAAGATGCATGCGCATCTTATTCTTCCAAGAGGGATAGTCGCCCATCGAACACGGGCAAGCAGCGAGACCTTGATTATCCCCGCAATGATATAGCTAAAACTCCGTGGTTAAACTGAATCACACGTAACAAGGAGTACCTTGCTCGATACCAATTGAAAGTGCTAGTTATCGACTAGAGGGGGTGAATAGGCGATTTTATGGAAGTCTTCAAAACACTGGATGTTTCAAGACAAACAATGAAATGACCTAGTTGATATTAGGTGGAAACGATCGGATGCGGATCGGATAGTGCTCTTACCACTCCATTTTCATATTTTCAATGAATACGAATCCTAATAATGATGTTATCGATACGGATGCGCTTGATATTATTCAATACTGACACGACGGATATTTTCTTGATTCGAACGGATACAAATAATATCAACATATTGCTTAAGTAAATTAGTCGCTAGCTATGTGACCTGAAATAATCAACTTGTGACATATAATAAGTCAATGACACATAGGTTTATGAATAAATACTATTCTAATGCATAATAATTTATAAGTTTAATCATATAAAGAGTAAAATTTGACCCCTTATTTGGCTTTTATCTTGATAATTGTTGGGTATAGAATTTTGAAAATTACCTCCCATAATCTTATTCGGATACTGGATATATCCACTTATATCCATATTTGTGTCAAAATTTCCTACCATATTTTATTTTTATTTGTTTAATAAATGCGGATACGGATAATTTCCATTTCCATTTTGGTTCGATGCGGATGTTTCGGATACTTAATAGGCATTTTCTCGAATAATGGAAATCGATATTTCAGATTATCTCACGCCACTTTCCACCCTTAGTTGATATGCAATGAACATAACTACAACAAGCAAGCCATAGTCAAGTATGCAATAATGTGAACGGACAAGACTAATAGCAGCTATGTAGTAAGGATCAGATGGAAGATAGTATGAAGCCAAACAACAATAGAAGTCAAGCAACGAAGTCAAACAGATAAGACATATAAGCAATGACTTCACTCTAAGACAAACTTAGGGTAAAGGAGGAAGGATAGAACCACTAATAGTTGAAGACACAGATTTGTTGACCAGTTCCAGCTTGCGCGGACAATCGTGACATCTGGTTAGGGAGGCTGAGATTCAACTCGTAAGACCGCTGCCTTTCACCTTTATTCCCTTGAGTTAAGGACACACAAATTCTCGCCCAATCACTCCGTAAGTCTCAAGGTAGACTTCCGAACCTTTCACAGACGACGCTCACCGCAATCCACAATGACTCTTGGATGCATTGTGAACGCGACGCCTAACCGGCCGGAGGATTCACACCTCAAGTGTAATAAGTCTTCAGTCACACATACAGAAAAACTTCAGTGATGCCTAACAATCTTGGCTCGGGTGTTTTGGGCTTTGTCCTCTAGCGATTTCTCTCTCAAAGGCTTCGAGGTGGTTTTCTCAAACGACAAAAGTCGTGCACTAACTCTAGCAGCCACCAATTTATGGTGTAGGGGTGGCTATTTATAGCCACTAGGCAACCCGACCTGTTATGTCCCAAATGACCCCTGGTCACTAAGGAACCGACATGTTCCAACGGTCGATTTCAAACACTCATGGCAACTTTACTTGGCCATAAGCAAAGCTCGACTCATCCAGCTCTGGATAAGTTTTGCTTTCATTGTCTTCGTCAAGACATAGGATTTGGGTTGAGCATCACTACCATTCTCGACTATGATCACTTGGACCCCACTTAACAAAGATGGTGGTTCCTACGACTCAACAAAGAAGAAAAGGAAACAACGAAAACAACACAGTCTTCAAGGCCCATAGTCTTCACTCAATCTCTTCTCATGTCATAGTCTTCAATGCTAATATCTTCACATACTACCATTGTCTTCAATGTCTTCACACATTTTTAGGGTCGCCTCCGAGGCAAACCGAATCAATGAGGGACACTACCCAAGTATCCCGCAATTCACAAACGCATTAGTCCTCAACCACATTTGTCGCCAATACTCCAAAACCAACTAGGGGTGGCACTAGATGCACTTATACAGTCCCATGCTTTATGCAAACTAAATTAAAATAATTGCAAACAAAACTCCCCCTAGGACTGTTGCTTGTTGGAGGCACTCGTTGTTTCGAGCAAGCCATGGATTGATGCTTGTTGGTGGAGGGGGAGTATAAACTTTACCATTCTGTTTGGGAACCGCCTATAATGTGTGTAGCATGGAAGATATCGCCATATCTTGGTTGTTATGTTGACCATGAAAGTATGCCGCTCAAAATATTATTTATCTCTATTTCAAAACCGAGCCTCGCACCTCTACAAATCCCTCGCTCCTCCGCCAAGGGCCTATCTATTTACTTTTTATGTTGAGTCATCACCCTCTTATTAAAAAGCACTAGCTGAGAGCGCAGCTGTCATTTGCATCCATTACTATTAATTAATATTGGGTATGACTATGACTCGATCTCTTTTACCATCGCCATAATGTCTAGTCAGCCCTGATCTTTAAAGGTGCTCGCATTTATGTTTTATGTCTCGAAAGGGCTAGCGAGATACCATCTTGTTATATCATATTATGATTGTTTAGAGAAAGTGTTGTCATCCGAGATTTATTATTATGGCTCGCTAGTTGATTATGCTATTGATATGTAAACATGAGACCTAAGAGTTATTGTGAATGTGGTTAGTCATAATCTTTGGTCAAAACTTGAATGTCGGCTTTACATATTTAAAACAACAAGAGAAAACAGAGTTTGTAAAAGTTTTTTTTATCACTTTCAGTTTATCAACTGAATTGCTTGAGGACAAGCAAAGGTTTAAGCTTAGAGTTGATACGCCCGTCAGATCTACTTTTCCAAACACTTTTGCCCTTGTTTTGGACTCTAACTTGCATGATTTGAATGGAACTAACCCGGACCGACGCTGTTTTCAGCAGATTTTCCATGGTGTTATTTATGTGTAGAAACAAAAGTTCTCGAATGACCAAACTTCACGGAACGCCTATTTGGAAATAATAAAAATCATTGCAAAAGATGAAGACCAGGGGGCCACATTCTAGCCACGAGGGTGGGGCGCCGCCTCTAGGGCGCGCCTCACCTCGTGGGCCCCGAGCTCCTCCAACCTCAACTCCAACTCTATATTTGCTTTTGGGAGAAAAAAATAGGAGAGAAGGATTCATCGCTTTTACGATACCGAGCCGCCAAGCCCCAAAACCTCCTGGAGGGCTGGTCTGAGTCCTGCTCTGGGCCCGAGAGGGGATTCGTCGTCATCATCATCAACCATCCTCCATCACCAATTTCATGATGCTCACCGCCATGCGTGAGTAATTCCATCGTGAGGCTTGCTGGACGGTGATGGGTTGGATGAGATCTATCATGTAATCGAGTTAGTTTTGTTAGGTTTGATCCCTAGTATCCACTATGTTCGAGATTGATGTTGCTACGACTCGCTATGCTTAATGCTTGTCACTAGGGCCCGAAAGCCATGATTTCAGATCTGAACCTATTATGTTTTCATGAATATATGTGAGTTCTTGATCCTATCTTGCAAGTCTATAGTCACCTACTATGTGTTATGATCCGGCAACCCCGAAGTGACAATAATCGGGACCACTCCCGGTGATGACCATAGTTTGAGGAGTTCATGTATTCACTATGTGCTAATGCTTTGTTCTGGTTCTCTATTAAAAGGAGGCCTTAATGTCCCTTAGTTTCCGCTAGGACCCCGCTGCCACGGGAGGGTAGGACAAAAGATGTCATGCAAGTTCTTTTCCATAAGCACGTATGACTATATTCGGTATACATGCCTACATCATATTGATGAATTGGAGCTAGTTCTGTGTCACCCTATGTTATGACTGCTACATGATGAACCGCATCCGGCATAATTCTCCATCACCGATCCAATGCTTACGAGCTTTTCACATATTGTTCTTCGCTTATTTACTTTTCCGTTGTTACTGTTATACCACTACAAAACACCAAAAATATTACTTTGCTTCTCGTATTTTTGTTACCGCTACTACTACTATCATATTACATTGCTACTAAACACTTTGCTGCAGATACTAAGTTATCCGTGTGGTTGAATTGACAACTCAACTCGCTAATACTTGAGAATATTCTTTGGCTCCCTTGTGTCGAATCAATAAATTTGGGTTGAATACTCTACCGAAAACTGTATGCATCCCCTATACTTGTGGGTTATCAATTTTTCGCAGCCAGACCTTGGTCCATCTATCATTGAGCGATCCTATCCGGCTTGAAGCTGTTGTCGCTTTTAAGGCTCCTCGTAGGTGGTGATTAGCTTTCATGCCAGCGCCCTGCCGAGGGGTTCCTCCGCACGATGAAATCTTCGCTGTCGAGGTTGACATCCTCCTGAGACCGGTATATAGTTACTATCTTCCAATCCTCATTCTCGACCGGTTCGTCAAGTTAACTTGTCCTCCTCCCATTCATCCCGCTTCGGATGCAGTGCTCGGTGGTGTCTTTGGGGTGCTTCGCATCATCCGAGTGTTATTGTCTCCTGCGTCGGTATTATCGTTCTTTTCCCAACGCGATCGTTGGCGGCGCCACGACGCCGGGCGCTTTGGTGGTGCTTCAACGGGTTTGACCTCAATCGGTCTTCGCCTTCGCTGTCGCCATCCTTTTAGGTGTATCTACCATATACACATCGATGTGGAGGTGGCCCAATGCCCGGTGATAGGCAGATTTGGCCTGGGTCGGCCCGTATCGCTATCCATACCGTCGATGTCTTCAAGGCATAATCTAGCATGTCGGTTAAGTCTCGATATGGCTACCAAGTGGGTGGTGGTGGACGAAATTTCCCGCACTCAGCCCCTAGTTCAGTTGGGCGAGTTCGAAGCGACGCCGTGATGGCGCAGAGATCGTGATTAAGTCTAGAGCTTCGCTTAGAAGTGAAAACTGGACGGGGGCCTGAGGATCTGCGGAGCTGGGCCTGATGAATGCAGCTTGGCCATGCCCAATGGATGCAGACCTCAAGAGTTCGGAGTTAACATCCAGAGGTGAGTTCGGCTTTCTGATGACAGGGAGAACCATGTTTGTGTTCAGGTCCGCCGATAATATGGCCGCCTCTGGGTCTCCGGCAAGGAGCTCCATAGTGGGGAGGGTCCCGTAAGTTAAAACTCCTGCCTTCTGACAAGGTGGTCTGCTCGATCTAAGGCTAGGCAGGAATGATAGTTGATCCTGAATGGTGCCCGATGGTGGATCCGACGGCTCTTCTAGCAGTATGAGGAATAGCGGTCGAGGCCATGAACCCTTCAAAGATCAAATCTCCTCGGATATCACATAGTTCGGCTTCCAACCTGATCTCGACAAACTGGGCGAAATGCGATCTGTTCAAGGTGACCAGCTGAATTGGCATGCGTAATCGAAGCCGCCAAACACAAAAGTTGACCGTGGAGGAAGTTTCCGAAACAGATCGCTGTTGATGATCGAACGAGCCATCAAACCTTGTGTCGCATTTACATAGTGGAACTCCCCAATGAAAGCACCAATGTCGGTGTCAAACTGGCCGATCTCGTAGGTAGGGGTCCCGAATCGGTGTCTAGGGATCAAAGGTAACAAGGGACAAAGGGGGCATGATGTTTACCTGTGTTCGGGCCTCTTAATCTGAGGTAAAACCCCACGCCCTGCTTGATTGTCTTTGATGAGTATAGTTACAAGAGTTGATGTACTCGAGATCGTGAATGGCTAAACCCTAGCTGTTCTAGCCTATATGAATTTGATAGCCTCTACGGACCAAACCTCCGGGTTTTTATACACACCTGAGGGGCCTAGGGTTGTATAGAGTCGGTTCACAAAGGAAGGAAATTACATATCCCACACACCAATCTTGCATCCACGCATAGGGAGAGTTCTATCCCGACATTGTGGGAGGTCTTCTGCCTTGTATCTTCACGACCCATCAGTCCGCCCATATCACACAGCCTGCATAATTCGAGGACCCCTAATTCAGGACTCCTCAAACAGACCAAGGCTACCTACACCATAGGAGGGGATCCCCGATCCAAACCTCTCTACCCATTCCTCACCAGAGCAGACCTCTAAGAAGGTTGTTCGTCCCTTGTACTTGTTCACCCTCAGCCCCTCGTGAGGCCAATCCACCACAAAGCAGGAGTAGGGTCTTACACCGCAAGGTGGCCCGAACCTGGGTAAACTGCCGAGTCCATCTTCTTCCTTGTTCATTGAGCTAGGCCATGGGACGACGGGTCGGTTGGTTGGATAGGTTGAGTTGTTCGCACACAACCCAGAGTTCGAACCTTCCTTGGGTCTATGGAGTCCTGAATCCAACAACGGGCTATCGGGCGCCCGCTGGTCATCGCTCGCGCCACAGAGCAGATCGGCACGCCAGCGCCGCCGCCGCGAGCGAGGGGTGCGGAGCGGCGCGGCCGGGCCGGAGCGGTGGGACGGAGGCGGCAGGTCGCGTGCGCGAGCTTAGGGTGGCGATCAGAGGCGGGCAAGCAGCGGGCGGCAGGAGCTCGTTCAAGCGGCTGCCGGGCCGGAGGCGGCGGCATCGAGCATAGCCGACGAGCGACAAATAAGGCGCGGTAGGTAGAGAAGAGAGACGCTGGCGGCTCGGCGAGCAGCGGCGGAGGCGAAGGCGACGGGCGCAGCGCCGGGTGCACGCGGTGGAGTGAGGGCACGGGAGACGGCGGCTGCAGCTAGCAGAAGCAGGCAGTCGCCAGCACGGGGGGGTGGAAGGAGGCGAGGCGGTGGCGCGGCGACGGCCAGCAGGGGCACGGGCGTCGCGAGTGGCTACAAGGCACGGCCTGGGCGGCCGAGACCGAGTGAGGGAGTAGGCGCGCGTGGGTCTGCATGGGCACGCGCGGGCGGAGGTGCGAGCAGCGACAAGAGCAGCGAGGAACAAGCGGGCGTGCGTGCGAGGCCCGACTCGCTAGCAGCGGCGCGTGAGCGCACGGTCACGAGTGCGTGAGTATGCGGGGAGCGGGAGCCCCAGCGATTTCGGCCGCGGTGGTCTACGACGATGAATCGGAGTGGGGAAGGAGGGGAACAGCGGAGGGGCTCACTGCCGTTGCGGGAAGGGGGGTGAGGGAGTCCTGGATTAGGGGGTATCCGGACAGCCGGACTATATCCTTTGGCCGGACTGTTGGACTATGAAGATACAGGATTGAAGACTTCGTCTCGTGTCCGGATGGGACTCTCCTCGGCGTGGAAGGCAGGCTTGGTGATACGGATATGTAGATCTCTCCCATTGTAACCGACTCTGTAATCTCCTAGCCCCTCCGTGTCTATATAAACCGGAGGGTTTAGTCCGAGGACAACAACAATCATACCATAGGATAGCTTCTAGGGTCTAGCCTCTACGATCTCGTGGTAGATCAACTTCTGTACTACTCATACCATCAAGATCAATCAAGCAGAAGTAGGGTTACCCATAGAGAGGGCCCAACCTGGGTAAACATCGTGTCCCTTGCCTCCCTGCTACCATCCGCCTAGACTATTTACGCTTGGGGACCTCTACCCGAGATCCGCCGTTTTGACACCGACATTGGTGCTTTATTGAGAGTTCCACTATGCCACCACCGTGAAGGAAGAATGCCTTGTCTCGCTGTCAAGGACAGCGCCACCTCTGGGGAACCTGGCTGTCACCAAACTCTCCTGCTAGGCGTTTCTTATGACCGCTGCTCGGTTGCTCGCGTACCGATGACGACTTCTCGAGATCATCGAAAAGTAGCTTCCACGTCACCGAACTTGCCGAGCAGATGGATCCAATAGAGCTCTCCTCCTAAACAAGCTCTTGATCGTGATCGCCGCTTTGGGAGTCACTACGGACTATGATCGGATTGGGCTTAAACCCACCAAAGGGAGATTAACTCTCCGCCGGCCACCCATTAGGTAGCTGCAGGAGGAACGATGCGGCAATTCTTCCTCTATCTTGAGGACAAACTATGTCCGGATTCCAGAGCTCTCCGAGCCGGATACTGCTTCACTGGAAGGACACCGCCCAAGCCTCGAGCCTAGAATCAGCAAGGCTGCACCTATTGGGCGACATCCTCGAGCCCAACTTCCAAGATCGGAAACTCCCATGCCCCTCGGTCTTAGATCGGGTCGTTCCGACTTAAATCCACCCACCCACCCGTATACAAGCGATCTCTCCCACATTAGACAGAGCCCTGAAACAGAGACATCACTATTGGGCCGATTCCTCCTTGTAATGAA
>JAHIAM010000127.1:0-65101 GCA_021605205.1 Aegilops longissima | reverse complement strand
CGGCCTGGTGGACCGCCACGCCACACGCCCGGCGAGCGCATCAAGCAGAGCAGCAAAGCACGCACGCTCAGCACTCTGGCGTGGCGCCGGGATGGCGGCGCGGAAGAATCGTGCCCACATGGCGGACCAAGGGCACCCGCGAGGAGAACAAGTCTCGCTCCTCAGCCCAGGCGGGGATGGCGCCGAAGCCACGCTCTTCCGGGGAGCCTTGAGGCGGTCCCACTGGTCACGTCGAAGCGGCGATTATCGGTACCGCTACTTCCTCAAACAAACATCGTTAACCATAGGTACGCAGGAGGTGCAGGTCGCCCGGCGGCTTCCCGCTCGCGATCTCCTACCCCTCGGGAGAAGCGCGGCGCAAGCGGAGAGAGGCGAGATCCGACATCACCACGCGGCGTTCGAACAAAGCGTTCTCGGGAGTGAGCCCTCTGCTGGGGAGGTGCCTCGGGGCCTGCCACGGCGGAGAGACCCGTGGTCGTTAGAACGGCTGGCGACGCTCTACCCCGGCGGCGTTCGGTTTTGATGCGTCGTTGGTGGCACTAGAAATATGGCGCAAAGCGGGGCCCTAAATCTGGCGATAAAACAAGGCGGTACCTGAAAAGGCCCAGTGCAATGCAGCTCGCCGCCCGTGACACTCTCACGTAATAATGAGTGGGGCTGTACGCCCAGTCTCGAGGTGCCGGCCTCGAGCCTGGGGCTCCCTCCCATGCCAGATGGCAGCACTTAGCTCAGCGGTGAGAATCGTCCAAAGACTAGACTAGGTGCGGGCCAGCTTTTCTTTGCTTTCTTCGCCTTTCCATTTGATTGTTGCTTTCCCCGCTGGATTTAAGTTGGATTGAATTTGAGATTTGCGTGTGTTGGGAAGGGTGCTTAGTTCGTTAGAGCAAATCTCTCGCTTGATTACAACTCCACCTCAGCTGCCTCCCCTCATGAGCAGGCGAGGCCAGCTTGCTTGTAGCCAACTTGCCGCGCGTCCTCTCCGGAGGTTTTACTGCAGGTCCCTCTGGATTCGATCGTAGACACTCGGATCGCCTCGGCCTCCCACGAGGCTATCTCGGGGCTCATCTGAAACAAGGTAAACCATCCAACTAGCACGTCAACAGCCAACCACTTGGCGGGCGTATAAGCGATGTAACACCTGCTATCTGAAGAACACAAGTTTTACATGAGGCTCCCCTCCCAAAATACTCTCACAACCATCGAGGCCAAAACCTGAGTTCTATTCATGCGGGGTAATGGAACAAGGACAATACATGATCAGTCGGATAAATCCCCAATGCATCCTCGGGGCACCTCCCGAGCCGTTCTTTGGCGTCGCTGGCCTCCCCGTCGCTGTCTGCGTGATCGTCGGCGGCGTCACGGGCCGTTCACCACGCCACCCTCATGGCGCCCACGACCACGCCGTCGTCGTCCAAGCGAAGGCCGGACGAGGGCATCCACATTGTCTTCCACCCGGTCGCCCGGTCGCCCGACGGCCTGGGGCTGAAAGCGATAACTCGTCAAAATCAAAGTGGGGTCCATGTCCGGAGATGGCTGAAGACACGAGAAAAGCGGCGCCCGAGCAGCAGCGGCTCTCTCCTCCACCAACCTGTTGGCCACGACGACCGCGCCTCCGGCCGCGCCACCACGTCGGTGAAAACTGAAGGTTGCGGCGTGAGTTAACGCGTCGCGGCGCGCTCTGCCGCCTCGAATATTATCAAAACTGCGTTAGCTCTTTCCCGGGCGTGGCGAGCATGGGACGTGCTCATGCTCCGAGATTAGCAGCGCATCTCGTCCGCGATACAGCGCGCGGCGGCCTCGGCCTCCTCCACCCGTTGGCGAAGAAGGCGCCTCGGCACAGGAGGTGGTGGACTCCCTCTGCGCCACCTCGAGGCGTCGAAAACATCGGCCTGCCGCGTCGCCTCCTCGATTTGGCCCTCAAGGCGAAGTCCTGCCCTCGGCCTCGGCCTTGATCAACCCGGCCGCTCCTCAAACTTCGCTCGAGGTTGGCGCCAGCCCTCCCTCGGCGTCAGAGCCTCCTCAGGGCGGGCTTCCCGTGCAGCGACCTCATCCTGCCTTACGTCGCCCAGCGCTCCCTCGTCTCAAGCGCTTCGTGCTCGCCCAGCGTTCAGCGACTTCAAGCTTCAAGCGCCTCCTCACGCCACGGGCTCCGCCGGGTCTCGGAGGCCACCTTCATAAACCGAGGCTGCCTCGCGCAGTTCCTGCTCCTCAAGTGAGTGGCACGGGCCAGGAGTTCCGTGCCCGCTCCTCCGCCGCCTCTCGCCGCTGTTAGCTGCCGGGCCTCCTCGGCGGCCGAGAACGAGAACTTCCCAGAAAGCTGCCGGTAACATGGCCTCTTCACCAACAAGATCGCGGTGGTGGCGCGCAAAGGCGCGCCCTCGGCTCACTCCTCTCTGCGGCGGGCGCGGGCCGCCCAGCCTCAAGGCGCGCATCTTCATCAATGAGCTCTTCACCAAGCAGGCTCACCGCGTCAGCCGCCCTTCGAAGAAACCATTGGCGAAGGGCGCGGCGCTCCCGGGCGTGCTCACGCACGTCCTCCACACCATCAACCGCCCAGGCCCAGGCGCCGGGAGCGATCAACACTCCCCCTCCGGGCGGGGTTGGGGCTTAGCACCCTCGCGGCGACCCAGGCGCGCCGCGCCGAGCCCGGCACAGGCCAGCCCATCCCAGGCGAGGCGCGAGGCGCCTCAGCCAATCGCCGTCCACGACCGAGGCGAGAAGCCTGGCAGGCTAGCTATGCCAGCAGGAAGGCTCGCGAGGAAGGATCGCGGTAGCAGGAGCCCACGACACGCATACAGGGGCGGTTCACCTCCCGGTCGCCCTCACCACAAGGCTCCTTGCTTGGAGCACTCAGGGCAGGGGAGGCGAAGCCGAGGGGCGGCTCCTCACCCGTCTCTGTGAGCTTAGCGGGAAGGGCTGCAGGGCAGAGATCAGTACAAGCGGCGGAAGAATCGAGGAGCTGGAGAAGGAGAAAACACTCATCGATGGCAGAAGTACTTCCCTCGCTTCAGTGACGACAAGGTAATCATGCCAGGGCCTCCCTTCTCTTCGGAGGCCTCGAAGTTCCATGAAACAACCCAAGATTTGGCGCGAGGGATCAGCTGCGTCGAGGAGAAGCATCAAGGCGGCTTGCGTCGGGGCGTCTGCTGTGTGTTGCTAGTCGCCTCACCAAGAAGCGGCGGGGACCTCGGGGCTCCATCCATGGCGCTGCAGGCGGCTGCCTGCCGCCCTCGGCCCTTGGCGGCATGAGCCTTAGGGCTGCCCCTCCACGAGCATCGCCGGTCTTCATCACCCAGCCGGGGTCCCTTGACCTCTGGCTCGTGCCTCCTGCTCCGCCACTCGAGGAGGAGCCGCCTTGGCCGGCCCGGAAGGGCTGTCACCACCAGTGGATTCTCACGAGGCCCACAGAGACCAGCGGCGCAGCCCCATTCATCGAAGATAGGCATCTGGTTCACCAAATCACCCTGTTCGGCGGAAGTGCAGCAAGGCCCTTCATGCGGATGCCACGGGTTAAGTGCGTGATCGGGACTAGAGCACTTTCCTTGGCGCTTGGCGTCGGGTCTTCTTCATGGAGCCTCATCGATCGCCGGGCCTTTGAAGGCCCACATCCGGTGGGAATGGCGTTGGAGAGGAGCAATCTGGCGCATCAGGAACTCCTTCACCACCTTGGGCTATTCACAAGCGACCTCGGGAACACAATGGCGCCAGCGGCGAAGATGAGCGAGGGCTAAAGCGTCTCTGGCCCCGGCTGAATTGGGGACTGCGGGCGAGGTTGGCTCCGATAGCAGGGCTGGGCACCCCATCCGCGTCAGACCACCTCTCGCGGAACTCAGCCATGAGCGGAGGCAAGCTGAAGTCAATCCACAGGCGCTGTCTCGGTAGCGGCGGCAAACTTCATACGCCCGAGCATTGAGTGGGGTCGACAAAGCGCAGAGAGAAGAAGTGGCGCAACAAGGCAACCGAGGAAGGGCGCCCATCATTTCTTCATAAGCGAAGGCAAAGACCGAGAGGAGAGTAATGGACTCGGGACCGGATGCATCATGTGGATCGATGGTGGGAAAAGCACGGCATTGAAGAAATCGAGAAGGGGAACCAGTCCATACAGGCGTCGGCAAAATACCGGACCTCGGTGACTATCTGTCGATGGAGAAGTGGGGCCTTGGGCGGGCCGTCGTCCTCTAGCACTCGTTGAAGGAGGTGGCGAGCCAGAACTGACCTTTCCCAAGCCCTCAGTTGAGTATGATCGGCCAATTGACAGCGGAGCCGCCCGGTGGCGGCGGAGGAGCACATGTTTCTTCCCTTTCCTTCTTCGTCCAGACCATGGCGATTGAAAGGAGGGGAAGATCGAATGGATTGGAAATGGGCTGGAGTTGAGAGGGAAGGACTGGAGTGCACAAGCAGCGAGAGAGCGGATGTGTGCGTGCGTGTACGCCTAGCAAGGCCTGCGAAATAAGGAGGCATGGGAACAGTGCCACCCGTCCAATCAACCGCCCTGCGTCGCCCAAGGCCATGATGTTAGGGCCCTTGACGCTTACGCACCCTTCGCCTCTCTGCCCGGCCAAGTTGGAGGCGCGCCCGTGGGCAGGGGGCTCTTGTCGGTGTTGCAGGAGCAGGGTTCCCCAGACTTGCCTCCCTGCGGCCTGCAGGCGTGGCTCAAGGAGGCCCAGGACAGCCCATCTTCATCAACACAAACTCAAGACCCTCGCGAGGGCCAAGCCTCATGAGGCGGGGCGACAAGGCTTCCTCGGGAGCACGGCCTCGTCCATTGGCTCATGAGGAGGCGGAGAGTTCAAGGCGGGGTACCTCGCGGGGTGCCCGTGGCCATAAGCCATGGCGACCAAGGCGCCCGGCCCGGCGCCCGCCAGCATAGCGTCCTCCTTTCCTCTTTGGTGCAAAAGGAAACAAGCGCGAAGGAGAGCATCAAGCAAAGGCATCCGTTTGATTGCAACAAGACCAAGACCAACCCCAGCGGCTGGAAGGAGTCATCATGGAGCCCAGCGAGCGTCATCACGAGCCTTTGGCGGTGAGGACCAACTTTATTCGGGATAAGTGTACCCGTTGTTCCCCTTTGAAATGGCCAATTGTTGGCGCCCTTCCGCTCAATATTTGGGAAGAGGCCGGGGCCTTCGCCTATAAATAGGGGGTAGCCACACACGAGAGAGGGATCTTGGATCAGCCCTCGGTATGAATTAGGAGATCCTCACCAAGGAACCCGATGGCTAGAACAGCTGAACTCCACCTAGCAGTTCATCACACCCACCAAAACGAGACCCTCATGAGGTTGTTCTTCCTGTCTTATTCTTCATCAGCCCAGGGCAATCCACCACACCACAAACTAGAGTAGGGTGTTACACCACCACGGTGGCGAACTAGTATAAATCTAAATGTCTCTTGCGATGTTCTTTCTAGTAGTTTAGGTCCCTGCCTTTGGCGAGTGCAGAGCGGTGGAGGTTGGATCTCGTGCGCACCCGAGTTGAACCTTGAGGTGCAGGAACCCGAAATCCGCGGACCTAAACTACTAAATGAAACAGCACAAGAGACACGAGATTTACTCTTGATTGAGACCACCTACTGATGTGGTGTGGTGGATTGCCTAGGAAGAAGAACAGCCTCGTGAGAGATGGTCGAGAGTGCCAAAACATGGGGGTGGCTGCTCCTGTTGTATGGCGAAACCAGCAGGCCTGGTCAGCAGAAGGTGAAGCTCGAACTGTGGATGGGTCCCAGGCCTCCACGCCGCCGCCCGCGAGCAGCTGGGCAATCGAGGACCCCCGTTCCCAGCAATGACAAACAGCGAAATCTCATCGAGCCGGTATTGAGCCCAAATATATAGCGGGCTGTGCGGGCTCGAGGCGGCGATGGGCTGCAATGGTGTCAAATCTTTAACGGGCCGTTGGCGGGTGAATTGGCACATCTCGTATGGGCCGTGGGCTAAATGGACTGACACAAGTAGGCCTTATATGGGCTGGCACTAATTTTCTTGGGTCGGCCTTTTCACATGAATGGACCTCATTGGGCGTGCCACTGTCGACGTATCATAGGCACCTTACATCCAATGAGTGGATGACATTTGTCCCAACGATGAGCCGACCGTGTTTCCTCCAGCCAATGATGATTTTACACGTGGAAAATCCCCATTGGTCGGGGCTGTTAACGGGTTATCGGATCCAAAACCCGACCCGATAGCTTAACGGTGTTCCGTTATGGTGGATGCCACGTGTCGGTCACCCTTGACGAAAGCACTTTTGTGACGCGCGATTTATCGTCATGGAAGTGGACACTTCGTGATGATAATTTTAGTAATGTCATGGAACACTCTCTGACAAAGACATGTATGACTATCTTGATTCATTCATAAATTTGTCATGGATGTACATGCATGACAAAAAACGCAACCTACTGTGACAAACACGTATTATCACGGAAGTGTATTTTTTTTGTAGTGCTAGTTGCTCGAGCTCAAGGCTGCGTTCCACGGCTTCCAGAGCCAGCACCTCCTCATGCTTCCGGACCTCCTCTTCCTCGGTAGGCGTCCCCCTCAGCGACTCAAGGGTGGCTCTGCGCGCCTCCACCTGCTGCTCGAGGGACGCAGTCCAGGCCTGGACCTCACGCGCGCTTCTCCGCAGCCTCGCGACGGCGGTCGGCCTCGCGAGCCTCCTCCAAGGCTCGGGAGCAAGCTTTGCGGGAAACCTTGAGGGACGCCTCGGCTTTCGCATTGTCAATATCACGCGGGTAGCGGCCCAAGTTGACAGCCACTCCTCCGCCAGCCGAAGACCTTCAGCCTCAAGACGCGAGTCGACACCCGCGAGTTCTTCGCCAAGTCGGCTCATCGCGCCCATCGACTCCTGGAAGAGCTCATGGCGAACGATGCTTCGCCCTCGCTCGGACTCGAACACACGGCTCACCTCATCCTCCACCCCGGGGGCTGCAGGCGGGACATCAAGCGACACACCACCTCTCGGCAGGGGTCTGGGGGCTGGTGCTGCCCCAGGTGTCGGTGTCAAAACCGGCGGATCTCTGGTAGGGGGTCCCGATCTTTGTGTCAAGGCTGATGGTAACAGGAAGCAAGGGACACAGATGTTTACCCAGGTTCGGGCCCTCTCGATGGAGGTAAAACCCTACTTCCTGCTTGATTAATATTGATGATATGGGTAGTACAAGAGTAGATCTACCACGAGATCGTAGAGGCTAAACCCTAAGAGCTAGGCTATGATGGTATGATTGTGATTGTGATCGGCCTTCTAAGGACCAACCTCTCCGGTTTATATAGACACTGGAGAGGGCTAGGGTTTACCTGGAGTCGGTTACAAGGAAGGAAATATAATATCCGGATCGCCAAGCTTGCCTTCCACGCTAAGGAAAGTCCCATCCGGACACGGGCCGAAGTCTTGAGTCTTGTATCTTCACGCTTCAATAGTCCAGACGTTGTACACAATCCGACTGTCCGGATACCCCCTAATCCAGGACTCTCTCAGTAGCCCCTGAACCAAGCTTCAATGACGATGAGTCCAGCGCGTAGTCTTGTCTTCGGCATTGCAGGGCGGGTTCCTCCTCCAAATATTACAAAGTGGTTGTCGAACACGCAGACCATGTCCGGATCTGCAAGATGATCTTCGTATGGTATAGATCTAATTTGCTGGCAATCTTCATGTGTCATGCCTTTGCATCGGGGCTCGGTCCAATGCGAACCGACGTTTCCTGCCCCACAATGACTCGTGTTACGAGGCGGTTTTAT
Source organism: Aegilops longissima (assembly GCA_021605205.1). Classification (NCBI taxonomy): domain Eukaryota; kingdom Viridiplantae; phylum Streptophyta; class Magnoliopsida; order Poales; family Poaceae; genus Aegilops; species Aegilops longissima. Next base: position 57,369 of record JAHIAM010000127.1, on the reverse strand, counting down.
CGGCATGTCCCGTCGAGGCAGAGATCGTATTCCTCTTATTACGGGATTTTCCATCAATGTGAGCACGCGTGACCCCATGACGGCTACTGGTATAACCCGTGTGTTTTTCAGATAGGCCCCAAACGGTAACACCGGGGACTCTTGATATTCACCCTCTTTATAAAGGGGTCGAGACCTACGCCTCTTTTTTTCATCTTCATCGCGCCTTCTTGCACCTCGAGTTCTAACACCCAAAACCTAAGCTCCACCCCTCCGGAATCCTCCAATATGTCCGGATCTGACCCTCAAGGCCGGTGGGTGGCCTCCTCAATTGAAGAGAAGGACATTGCAAAGCTTAGGGAGGTCGGATACTTGACCGCAGATATCCAGCACAGGCTTCCTGCTCCAGGGCAGGTCATCCCTACGCTGGAGCCCAATGAGTGTGTCGTTTTCGTCCCACACTTCCTCCGCGGTTTGGGTTTCACCCTCGATCCCTTCATGAGGGCGCTCATGTTCTATTATGGGTTGGATTTTCACGATCTGGCTCGACGCTATCCTCCATATCTAAATGCGTTCATTATAGGTAATGCGAGGCTTTTCTCCACGTCACCCCACACTTTGGCTTATGGCTCAAGACCTTCAATGTGGCCTTGAAGATGATCGAGGCGACATGTGGAGTCTTGAGGCGCTGTAATAAACAGAACGCCCGATGCCCGTGGCGAAGGTTCTTTCGAAGTATCCGATGTATGGCAGCGGAGGTGGTTTTATGTCCACGGCTCCTAAGGGCACAAAGTGGGTGGTTGCCCGAGTTCCGCTCGGGCCCTCCGTCCTGATTGGCGTCTTGGACAGACGTAGGGAGGAATTGGGGATCCGCCGGTGATATACCATCTTGCGCAGAATCGCATCAAGAGCTTCTTGAGAGGGACATTAACCTTGTCGACATAATGCAAGTGATGTTAATCCGGCGGATGTTACCGTGCCAACGCCGGCCTCTCCGGATGTGGGAGTTCAATCCGAGGGTGCTGTGGATTGTCAAGCACTTCTTGACCTAAAGCTCGAAGGATGTGCGAACTATTCTTGAACCAAAGTAAAGTGTCCGGACACCACCGAGGATGCGGGCCTAAGCTGCAACCGCCTAGATACCCAAGTAAGTAAACTTGATACCGGACACCGTGTTTTGTATTTTTCATAATTGTTTATTCTGAAAATCATCCGCGTCCAGGAATGGCTCAGCAAGGCAAAGAGAATTAGGTGTCCGGCGCCACTTCCCGAAGGCTCGCCTGGCCCCACCATGGCCAAGATGCTTGACCGGGTACTCAGCAGAATGCCCTCAGGGAAAGACAAGGGGAAGAACAAAGAAACCAAACTCCACACACTGCGCATCCGAACCGGGGGAATTGCTGCCTCCCCTAAGGAGGATAAACGGGAAGGGGGGCTAAGGTCTCCTCCCCGCGCGGGAAGAAGAGGGCTGCCTCCGAAGACTCGGAGACGAAGATGCCCATACCAGCGAAAAAGATATCACCAGGGGGCTCTGCCTCGACGGGCACCCTCACCGCATCGTGCCCACCAACGGGCCAGCCCTCCACCGAGCTGTAAGTCAATTTTTAATTCGAAGGTGCTGCGTTTCTCCTAGATCAATAACCAGGGTTCGTCTTTCACAGTCCGGCTAGCAGCCCTTCTCAACAGAGTTCGTCTTCGGGGGATCTTCCTCCGGAGATGATGGAGAGCGAGACCCCACCTACCTCTCCGGCTCGTGAAGCGGGCGACACCGAGGTGTAAATCACGGAGAAGTCCGGATCTGCGAAGCCGGAGGCCAATCGTCGGCCGCCACAGGCTCGGGCGTTTGGCTCCAGGGGCGATGGGCAGGGTCCGCACGGTTTGATGTCCGGCGGACATCTTGGCCGGACCTCTTTGGGCGAGCTGCGCTCTCGAGGAGCACCGCTCACTAATGAGTCGGTGCTCGGAAGATTTCCTCCGCTTCTAAGCGGTTTGAATGAAGCATTCTGAGTCCTTTCGGAGGCTTTGAGGTATGTAGTGAAGAATACCTGTTTTTGGCTGTGAGGCCTTGCGTTAGGTGTGCTCCATATAGATAGTAGCCCCTGAGACTCTGGTTGCCCGCCCTAGGCGGCAAACGGGGGATCAAAAACTAATTATCGTGCTTTAAACGTGTTCAGGTACCTGTGAGTCCGAACGCCGGCCAGTCCATTGAAGTTGCCGAATTAACAAGGCAAATTCGATCGATTGATGCCGATATTACGCTGGTGAACGATCGGCTGGACAAATCACAAGGTATGTGCTCTGCCTTCCTTTGTATAAGAAAATATGGAGGCGGCATGATATTAATGTAATATATTCGGACTGCAGATGGTGCTGTTGCCGTGGAGGCCCTGAGGGCGGAACTTGTTCAAGCCAAGGAACAAGCTCGGGTTAGCAATGCGGCTGCCCTAAAGGAGGCCGAAGAATTGAGAGCCGAACAGGCCGCTCATCGCCGAAGCGAGGAAAATATAGCCGAAATGGCTGTGGGGCTAAAAAATGCCGCTGGCCGGTATGAGCTCCTTGAAAAGGAGCATAAGGAAAGTTTGGCCGAGCTGGACAACGCGCGTAATGCCACCAAGGAAATACGTACCGCGCTCAGGGGTGTGCGGGAGCAACTTCAACAGGCCGGTCAAATCGCGACTGGAGGCTCCTACTTGCTACGGACGAATTTTTTCGATTCGAAGTACGCTCCCCTGGATAGGCGCTGGAGTCCTGCGGACGCGTATGCAGATTTGGCGAAGAGTACGGCTGACGCTGCCAAGTTCTTCGAGGATCAGGGTGATAAAGAAGTGGAGAAGCTTTTCTGGTCGCAATTCAATGCTCCCACTCGCCCGCTGCCGTTAAGTGACAAGATGGCTGCTGTAGCGGAGCTTCACGGGCTGTCCGGTCTTGCAATGCGATCTGTGATAGACCATCTTTGGTCGACAGGGCCTAAGCCGGACAGTTACTTTGGCTTGGTGCAGCAATTCCTTGGGGCCGTGCCTCGGATCGACGCCATGAGGAGGTCGGCGTGCATAGAGGGTGCACGAATGGATCTTGCCCGTGTTAAAGCCTACTGGAAGGATATGGAGGCCACCATTATAGCGACCCAAGATCCGGCAGGGGGCCAATATCCGGCCGAGCACTACTGGGCGCAGGTCATAGAAGGTGCCCGCCTAATAAAGGCGCAGTGCTCGAAGAATGCCTTATTCGAGTGATGAATCGAATCATTGTAAGAACAATGTTATTTTGGTTATAAGGCTATATTTATACTTTTTGCCCGAAAGTATTATTGTGTCCCCTGTACGGCCGTTTACATATATATGAATGTGTAATTCGAAAGATAGCAGTCGTTGGCATCAGCCCCCACGCAGACAATGCGGGGGTGTTCGTGAAACATATGCTTAATCACACTTGATCCAACGTCTTGGTCCGTTAAGGAGGTGATCGCACGTCGAACTACGCAACCGGACTATATAGCTGTAACACTTTCGCTTAGCCATGGGAGTCTAATGTTGGGGTTACTATGTAGCCCCTGGTACCTCGCGTGTATCCGAGTACGGGCGCGTGTGTACATGACCGGGAAACAGTCCTTCTTAATGCGGAGGGATCCTAAAGATCCTGATAAGTCTTCGAGTGGTTGAACAATCTCTCGTTGTATCATGACAGTCAGTTTTCGGCTTTCTCTAATGAGGTGCTCGTCCGGAATAACCAGGGCACAATCGCAGTAGTTCTCCTTTGGCCACCTTAACCGATAATAACGTAACATAAGGCGGCAAACCCAGGAGCCGGGCAAACCCAACATTTGACCAAAGACATGATTCGGAGCTGATGCATATAAGGCCAAACTCGTGACACTGAAAACTCCCGAAGGTATTCGGACTTTATAACAGATGGTGGGCTCAAGAATGCCCATTCATTATAAACCCTGCGTTTCCAGGTACGTCCGTTAATCTGTTGTGGCGAAATGCCAAAAACGGCAGTATCCTCTGTGGGTATGGAACCCATGGGATGGTTAAACAACAAGAGGCAATAGAAAAGGTTTACACAGGGGCTTAATCTAAAAAGAAACCCGTTGAACGGGGCCCTGCTGCATGTCTGCGCCTTTGATAGGACATGCGGTGCCCCCATGTGTCGTTTTGGTAATTGATGACATTCTCTATGGACTAATGGTTGCATTGAGTTATATTTGAAGGATTTTTCCATAGGCATTTCTTGAAGTCCATGTGTTGGTTTCAAGGAGTTTATGTGTTGACCAAGGTGCTATTAAGGAATTATCCAAAGATTGGTCATGTGAGTGTTGAGCTTATTGCAAGCATGTCTTGAAGAAGAAGATTGTGTGATCATTCATGTTTACCTTCAAGACATCATCCAAACGAAGAGAGTTGGAAAGATTCAAGGTTGATCAAGACTAAGTCAAGAGTGAATCAAGTTGATCAACTCACAAAGCGTAGAAGATGTACCGAGAGGGATCAAGTGATCCCATGGTATGGTAAGCATTATCCATTGCACTTTGTGTACTAACCCATGGTCTATGTGAGATTCTATGTGGGGTTAGGTACGTGTCCATGGGTTTGCGTCAAGAGGAAGATATCATACAACCCATGGAAAGGATGACATCAAGTGGTGATCGTCATCAAGATTGCCGTGTGCAAGTTCAAGTGGAGCATCACGAAGATATCAAGTGCTTGAAGCTTGCCATCCATTTTGGTGTCAATGGACTTGTGAAGATGTGCCGAAGAGTGGCTCACCCATAGTGGAGTATGGGGGAGCAATCATCTAGTCTCCATCGACCCAACGCAATCAAGAAAGGTGGTCCATCTTGAGGAGGACAAGATCGTCATCATCTAGCTCAAGTGGATCATGTGCAAGGCAAAGGTTTGCCCTTGATAGGTTTTCTATTTTACCGGTCTCATGGTGGTAGTTGGGAGACCGGGTTATAGGATCGATAGTCGTACTATCAAGGGGGGCTCTCAAGTGAGTAGCTTGATCGTATCGTTCGTCGAGAGCTCAAACCACTGCATCCTTGCATCATTTTTCTTGGTTCTCTTTGTGAGTCTTAGAGCTTATGGTCATCTTTATGACAAGCTTGAGTTCATCGAAAACGGAGTTTGCATGCGTCTTCTATGATGTTTTCGGTGTTGGAGGTTTTACCGGTCTTTTCCGAGGAAGGGTTCTCACCATTTTCTTTTGGGCCTTTTCTCATTTGCCTATTATTGGTATTTCTCTCAAGATTGTGTTAGCCCTTGTCTCTAGCTTTCCAACAAACTTGGTTTCGTCAAATTCGAAGTCCGGATGCAAAAGTTATGGTAGTTTTGGTGTTCTGAAAAGGCTGCAGCGGTACTACCGCGAATTGGAGCGGATGTAATTGTTTACTACCGCTCCAGAGCGGTACTACAGCAACTCTACAGCGATAGTACCGCTCCGGACCAAAAACTTCGTCCCAAGTCCTGCGGAGGTAGGTGCGGAAGTATTTTTTTGTACATAAGCAGTAGTACCCTTGATCCCTAGCGGTAGTACCGTGAGACGAATGGTAGTACCGCTTCTGTCGGGTTGTGAGCATAACGGTTGGATTTTCCCCACCTATAAAGGGGGTCTTCTTCCCCATTGAACCTTATCTTTTGAGCTCGTGTTCTTCCCCATTGTTGACCTTCTTGAGCTTGCTAACTCTCAATCCCTCCATGGATTCTTGCTAGTTTTGAGGGAAAAGAGAGAGGAGATCTAGATCCACATTTCCACCAATCACTTTCTCCTCTAAGTGAGGGAACCCCTTGGATCTAGATCTTGGAGTTCTTTGTGTTCTTCTTTCGTTCTTCCTCTCATTTTCCTCCCAAGCATTAGTTGCTTTGGTGGGATTTGGGAGAGAAGGACTTGGGCACTCCGTGTTCCCTTGCCATTGCATTTGGTGCATCGGTTTGAGTTCTCCACGGTGATACGTGGAAGTGAAGTTTGAAAGCTTATTACTCTTGGGTGTTTGGGCACCCTAGAGCTTGTTCCTCTTGGGTGCCTTGGCGCCCTAGGCAGTTAATTGGTGTTCGGAGCTCAATCATTGTGGTGTAAAGCTCCGGGCAAGCGTCGGGGTCTCCAATTAGGTTGTGGAGATCGCCTGAGCAATTTGACGGGTACCGGTGACCGCCCCCAAGGGTTGCCAAAGTGTACGGGTTCGGTGACCGCCCCCAAGGGTTGCCATTTATACAGGTTCGGTGACCTCCCTCAAGGGTCCCTTAGTGGAATCACGGCATCTTGCATTGTGCGAGGCGTGAGGAGATTCTGTGGCCTGGTGGCTTCTTGGGAGCATTGTGCCTCCACACCGCTCCAAGCGGAGATTAGCATCCGCAAGGTGTGAACTTGGGATACATCATCGTCTCCGCGTGCCTCGGTTATCTCTTACCCAAGCCCTTTACGTATGCACTTTACTTTGTGATAGCCATATTGTTCTTTGTCATATATCTTGCTATCACATAGTTGATTATCTTGCTTAGCATAAGTTGTTGGTGTGCATAGGTGAGCCTAGTTGTTTTAGGTTTTGTGCTTGACAAATTAACCGCTAGGTTTTTTTCGCATTTGTTCAAGCCTAAACCGTAATTATTTTAAAGCGCCTATTCACCCCCTCTAGGCGACATCCACGATCTTTCAGCCTTTGTCTTCGTTGTGCCGTATCCTGGAAGAGCATCGCGCGAACGTTGTCTATGGAAAAAGGAAAACTCGTAGAAGAGTACAACGTGAGTATGCGATGGATAATAAAAATGTAAGCCATTGGCCTGCCAATAAGGTTGAGCCAGTGTGGGGCTTTATTAGGTGGTTATAGCCCCTGGTATCCGCTATAGGATTACATATATGGTGCCCCGGTTCGATCTGGGCTACCAAACTCGTCTAACCGTGTCCCTGGTCTTAACGACCGGTCATATTTTTTGATGTTGGAGGTCGCTTATAGTCCGGCCGCGAGAGCCGTCGCGTGTTCCTCTGCGCATGACGAGCGCTCTGTTATTTCGCTAACGGTGATGACGCCACGTGGTCCGGGCATCTTGAATGTAAGGTAGCCATAGTGCGGCAATGCGTTGAAACGGGCGAAGGCCATTCTTCCCAACAATGCATGATAGTTGCTTTCGAAGGGTGCGATGATGAAGAGTAGCTCTTCGCTTCTGGAGTTGCCTGGAGAGCCAAATGTTACCTCCAGTACAACGGAGCCCCTGCTGTGGGCTTCAACGCCTGGTATCACCCCTTCAAAGGTGGTGTCACTTTGGTTAATTCTGGATGGGTCTATCCCCATCCTGCGGATAGTGTCCTCATATATTAAATTGAGACTACTACCGCCGTCCATGAGGACGTGGGTGAGATGGTATCCGTCGATTATTGGGTCAAGCACCAAGGCCTCTGATCCTCCGTGCCAAATACTAGTTCGGTCGTCCAAGTGATCGAAGGTGATCGGATAGGGCATCCAGTGGTTTGGTGTGAGTACGATGGGCTCTATATCGAGCGCGTCTTTATGCGCGCGTTCGTGCCTCCTCATGGATGTGTGAGTCGCGTGGATCATGTTCACTGTTTTAACCTCTGGCGGGAATTTTTTCTGTCCTCCCGTGTTTGGCTGGCGAGGTTCATCCTCATCTTCACTTGGTGTTTCCCTTCCCTTGTGTTCGGCATTTAATTTGCCGGCCTGCTTGAAGACCCAGCACTCTCTGTGCGTATGGTTTGCAGGTTTGTCAGGGGTGCCATGAATTTGGCATAGTCTGTCTAGGACTTTATTCAGACCGGACGGTCCCTCTTTGCTGCCTTTAGATGGCTTATTTTGCTGATTAGGTCGAGAGCCCCTGAATCCGGCATTAACCGTCGTGTTATCCGGGCTCTCTTCCTTGCTTTGGCATTTGTTTTTATGACGCCGTGGCTTCCTGTTGCCATCCCTTATTTCGGATGTGCTGGGGTCGCTGGTGCCTTTACGGGCTAGCCAGCTGTCTTCTCCCGCGCAAAAGCGGTTCATAAGGCTTGTTAGGGCTGCCATTGTCCTTGGCTTTTCTTGGCCGAGGTGTCTGGCGAGCCACTCATCAAGGATGCTGTGTTTGAATGCCGCTAAGGCTTCGGCATCCGGACAATCAACAATTTGATTCTTCATAGTGAGGAATCTGTTCCAAAGCTTGCGGGCTGATTCTCCGGGCTATTGGACTATGTGACTTAAGTCGTCAGCATCCGGAGGCCGGACATAGGTCCCTTGAAAATTGGCCTTGAAAGCGTCCTCGAGTTCCTCCCAGCTCCCAATTGAATTTTCGGGGAGACTTTTCAACCAGTGCCGAGCTGGTCCCTTCAGTTTGAGGGGAAGGTATTTAATGGCATGGAGGTTGATACGTCTCCGTCGTATCTACTTTTCCAAACACTTTTGCCCTTGTTTTGGACTCTAACTTGTATGATTTGAATGGAACTAACCCTGATGGACGCTGTTTTCAGCAGAATTGCCATGATGTTGTTTTATGCGTAAAACAAAAGTTCTCGGAATGACCTGAAACTCCACGAAATATCTTAGAATAAATAATAAATAATCCTCGCCAAAGATGAAGACCAGGGGGCCCACACCCTATCCACGAGGGTGGGGGGCGCGCCCCTCCCCCCTGGGCGCGCCCCCCTACCTCGTGGGCCCCCTGGATGCCCTCCGACGCCAACTCCAACTCCATATATTGGCTTTCGGGGAGAAAAAAATCAGAGAGAAAGTTTCATCGCGTTTTACGATACGGAGCCGCCGCTAAGCCCTAATCTCTCTCGGAGGCTGATCTGGAGTCCGTTCGGGGCTCCGGAGAGGGGAATTCGTCGCCGTCGTCATCATCAACCATCCTCCATCACCAATTTCATGATGCTCACCGCCGTGCGTGAGTAATTCCATCTTAGGCTTGCTGGACGGTGATGGGTTGGATGGGATTTATCATGTAATCAAGTTAGTTTTGTTAGGGTTTGATCCCTAGTATCCATTATGTTCTGAGATTGATGTTGCTATGACTTGGCTATGCTTAATTCTTGTCACTAGGGCCCGAGTGCCATGATTTCAGATCTGAACCTATTATGTTTTCATGAATATATGTGTGTTCTTGATCCTATCTTGCAAGTCTATAGTCATCTATTGTGTGTTATGATCCGACAACCCCGAAGTGACAATAATCGGGATACTTCTCGGTGATGACCATAGTTTGAGGAGTTCATGTATTCACTATGTGCTAATGCTTTGTTCTGGTTCTCTATTAAAAGGAGGCCTTAATATCCCTTAGTTTCAAATAGGACCCCGCTGCCACGGGAGGGTAGGACAAAAGATGTCATGCAAGTTCTTTTCCATAAGCATGTATGACTATTTACTAATACATGCCTACATTACATTGATGAACTGGAGCTAGTTCTGTGTCACCCTATGTTATGATGTTACATGATGAACCACATCCGCATAATTATCCATCACTGATCCGGTGCCTCTGAGTTTTCTATATCTGGTTTACGCTTATTTACTTTTCCGTTCCTCTGTTACAATCATCACAAAATACCAAAACATTACTTTTGTTGTCTTTACTTTTGTTACCGTTACCACCACTATCATATTACTTTGCTACTAAACACTTTGCTGCAGATATTAAGTTTCGGTGTGGTTGAATTGACAACTCAGCTGCTAATACTTGAGAATATTCTTTGGCTCCCCTTGTGTCGAATCAACAAATTTGGGTTGAATACTCTACCCTCGAAAACTGTTGCGATCCCCTATACTTGTGGGTTATCAAGACCTTTTTAAAGGCGCCGTTGCCGGGAGCATAGCTCTATTCTTTGAGTCACTTGGGATTTATATCTGCTGGACACTATGAAGAATTGAAAGACGCTAAGACAACAATTTATCCCTCAAGTACGAGGGGAGGTAAGGAACTGCCATCTAGCTCTGCACTTGATTCACCTTCTGTTATGAGTAAGCTAGCGACACCTAAACCTGCTATTGCTATGAATTCTGATATGTCGCATTTTATTGATGATGCCACTTCTGCTATGCATGATACTTATGATGAAACTACTTCTATGCTTGATACTACTGTGCCTCTTGGTGAATTTCTAGATGAACAAATTTCTAGGTCTAGAGAAAGAGAAATTATTGAAACTGAACATGATGATGTTAGTGATGATGAAAATAGACCTACTATTCCTGAGGGTTATCTTTTTAATGTTGAATCTACTGAAGTTGTTCTTGCTTGCCAGGATAGTCGTGAACGTAATAGGTTGCTAGTTAAATGGAGTAAAGATTATTTTAGAGGTAAGATGAGACCCGGCCCTGCTTTTGCTACTTCACCTATCTGTGTTCCTGATCAGGATTATTATGGTTTTTCTGTTGATCCGGATATAATTACTTTGGTTGAATCTGATCCTTTTTGTGGCTATGAATCTGAAACTGTTGTGGCACATCTTCATAAGTTGGATGATATAGCTGCCCTGTTTACTAATAATGATAGATCGCGCTACCTTTATTTACTCAAAATATTTCCTTCTCATTAAAGGGTGATGCTAAGATATGGTTTAATTCTCTTGATCCTGGTTGTGTGCAAAGTCCCCAGGATATGGTTTATTACTTCTCTGCTAAATATTTCCCTGCTCATAAGAAACAAACTGCTTTGAGGGATATATATAATTTTGTGCAAATTGAAGAAAAGAGTCTCCCACAAGCTTGGGGAGGCTTCTCAAGTTACTTAATGCTTTGCCTGATCATCCCCTTAAGAAACCAGAAATACTTGATATCTTTTATAATGGACTAACCGATGCTTCCAGAGATTACCTGGATAGTTGTGCTGGCTCTCTTTTCAGGGAAAGAACACTGGATGAAGCTGAAATTTTATTGAATGATATGTTGACAAATGAAAATAATTGGGCACCTCCTGAGCCAACTCCCAAGCCAGCTCCTGAGCCAATTACTAAGCCTATTCCTAAACCAACTCCGAAGAAGAGAGGTGTTCTATTTCTCAGTCCCGAAGATATGCAAGAGGCAAGGAAATCTATGAAAGAAAAAGGTATTAAAGCTGAAAATGTTAAGAATTTACCTCCTATTGAAGAAATACATGGTCTAAATTTACCGCATGTTGAAGAAGTATATGATCTCAATTACTTATTTACTGAAGAACCTCTCGATATCCCGACACAGGTAGTAAAGGTAAATTCTCTCTATAGGTATGATAAAGCTGAAGTCCCTCCAACTAAAATTGCTAGTCAGTGCTTGGATGAGTTTGATGACTTTATGTTTAAGCAAGATGACTTTAATGCTTATTTTGGTAGACAATTAAAACAGAATACCTTTATGATTAAATGCTTGAGTGATTATATGGCTGATATTAGAGGTGAACTTAAACTTGTGAGCAAACATGCTTCTATGGTTACCACTCAAGTAGAACAAGTACTTAAAGCTCGAAAGAAATGCTTAATGAAATGAATAGTAAGAAAATGATTATGTTGTTAGAGTGGCTACTAGAACTGGTAGAATGACTCAGGAACCTTTGTATCCTGAAGGCCACCCTAAGAGAATCGAGCAAGATTCTCAGAGAAATAATATTGATATGCCTAGTTCTTCTAAAAGGAAGAAAACGAAAAATGATAGAACTGTGCAAACTTCTAGTGAACCTATTGCTGAACCACCTGATAATCCAAATGATATCTCTATGTCTGATGTTGAAACACAATCTGGTAATGAACATGAACCTAGTGGAAATGTTAATGATAATGTTCATGATGATGCTCAACCTAGTAATGATAATGATGTAGAAGTTGAACTTGTTGTTGATCTTGATAACCCACAGTCAAAGAATCAACGTTATGATAAAAGAGACTTCGTTGCTAGGAAACATGGTAAAGAAAGAGAACCATGGGTTCAAAAACCCATGCCTTTTCCCCCGAAACCATCCAAGAAAAAGGATGATGAGGATTTTGAGCGCTTTGCTGAAATTATTAGACCCATCTTTTTGCGTGTCGATTAAGCGATGTGCTCAAAACAAATCCTTATGCTAAGTATATGAAAGATATCATAACAAATAAAAGAAAGATACCGAAGCTGAAATTTCCACCATGCTTGCTAATTATACTTTTAAGGGTGGAATACCAAAGAAACTTGGAGATCCAGAGTACCTACTATACCATGCTCCATTAAAAGAAATTATGTTAAAACTACTTTATGTGATCTTGGAGCCGGTGTTAGTGTTATGCCTCTCTCTTTATATCGTAGACTTGACTTGAATAAGTTGACACCTACTGAAATATCTTTGCAAATGGCTGATAAATCAACTGCTATACATGTCGGTATTTGTGAGGATGTGCCTGTTGTGGTTGCAAACGTTACTATTTTAACGGACTTTGTTATTCTTGATATTCCCGAGGATGATAGTATGTCTATTATTCTTGGAAGACCTTTCCTTAATACTGCAGGGGCTGTTATTGATTGCAACAAAGGCAATGTCACTTTTCATGTTAATGGTAATGAGCATACGGTACACTTTCCGAGGAAACAACCTCAAGTTCATAGTATCAACTCTATTGGAAAAATTCCATCGATTATATTTGGAGGTTTTGAATTTCCTCTCCCTACTGTCAAGAAGAAATATGATATACTTATTATTGGGGATGTCCATATCCCCGTTGAGGTAACTTAGTGTTATTCGAAATTTCTCCGGTTCCATGATTATCAGAATGAGTTTGTTAACAAGACTTGATCAACCTTGTTAGTGGATTCTTTTTTATGAGCATGAGACGGATGAAACTAGAAGCACAACCTTCTGTACCCTCTTTATATTCTCTGTTATTTAGTAAAAATAAAGTAAAATAGTATTTTTCTGTCTGTCTCCCGACTTATCCGTGCAATATAAAAATATCCCGAAAATAAAAGTCCTCGGAATGCCATGCCAATTTAATATGATTTTTTCGAATATTTGAGGATTTTAGTGCAAAAATTACATGGGGAGCTGCCACCTGGCCACGAGGGTGGAGGGCGCGCCCTACCCCTGGCGCGCCCCCTGCCTCGTGGGCCCACGGTGGCCCTCCTCCACTTATCCCTGCACCCATCTTCTTCCTCTGTCTCACACAAACCCGAAAAACCAACTCAAGCTCGTGTTCCAGCCGCTTTTGCTGTGATTTTCGATCTCCTTGCTCAAAGCACCTCTCGCAAAACTGCTTGGGGAGATTGTTCCTTGGTATGTGACTCCTCCATTGGTCCAATTAGTTTTTGTTCTAGTGCTTTATTCTTTGCAAATTTGTGCTGCATAGGTGGCCATGTTCTTGAGCTTGCATGTCAAATTTATATGGTTCCAAGTAGTTCTAATGCTTGATATGTGCTCTAGGCACTTGTATGAGTAGTTTCTATCAGTTTTATTGAAGTTGGTTCACTTTTATTTGAAGTTACTAAAAATTTCAGATTGTTTCAGAGACTTTTGAGGGGCTCGTCGAGCCGAAGCTCTAAGGAGAAACAAAAGGAAGAAGAACAAAAGCCCAAATTTAATTTGCCTCGTATCGCGGAGGTTCGGCCGTGTGAATGCCCTTCCGATGACTTCTTGAGGAGAGCCGGGATTTATGAGGATTTCTATCTATTGATTGAGAACGCCGGCCTCACCAACTTCCTCCGCGACCAACGTCATCAGTATCTCTTACTCACAAATACTTTTGTGCAGAACTTCTACTTTTTCCCTAAGATATCACCTCCAACAGTAGAGTTCCATTTATATGACGTTGTTAAGGAGATGACATTAGCTGAATTTTGCGAGGTTTGCAAAATACCTTTTGAGGGCAACTTAGATGAACCACACCGTAATGAAGTAGAAGCTTTCATTGACACTATCACTGTGGGAGAAACCAGGAAGGTTTCTGATGCAAGAATCACTAGCATACATTTTCCTGTTTTACGTTATTTTGCCTTATTTGCTAGTCGTTGCTTGATTGGACGCGGGAACTATGGGAACCTTAGTATTCCTAATATTATTATTTTGTTCCATGGTTTATACCACAATAACTCTGTTAGTATGGGTGGAATTGTTGCTAGACAGTTAAGTCTGAACCGTACTAAAGGCCCCATCTTTGGAGGCATTTATGCTTCACGCCTAGCTGAATATTTTGAGATACCTATTAGGCATGAGGAGAAAGAAGAAACAGCGCTGCCCCGTGCTTATTTAGATTATAAGAGTATGCTAGCGCATGATTTTCTTGTTAAGAGTCACGAAGGGGAGCTTAAATATAAATTGTACTTTGATAAACATCACCCTGAGACTATTACTTTGCCTGCTCCCTCTTTGTTTAACTTGTCTACATGTCCTTACATTGTTCCGTGGGCGGCTATTCAAGCCTATCGGAATCCTGCACCAGCCCCGGAACCGGAGCCACAAGATGAGCCTCCATGAATGTCTGTTTATTCTAGGGATCCTGAGGCGGTTGCCAGTCAGTGGCAGTCAGAGTCCTCTTCATCACATTATGATCCCAACTATCCTTCACCGCAGTACGACCCCAGCTACACCTACGGATATCATCCAGGCTATCCCTGGCAATAGACCAACTTAGGCCAAAAGCCTAAGCTTGGGGGACTACGTATTTCCCACCGACATTACATTCATGTTCACACACACTCATTGCTAGATGTCGGTGCTCATACTCTTTCACTGTAATATCCATGCTAGTTTATTTTCTTTTTCCTGCTTTCTTCTTGTGTGTTTGATAAACCTTAGAAAAAACAAAAAATTAGTAGTAGTTTATTTCCTGCTGTAGTAGTAATAATTAAAAATAAAACCCAAAAAAATATTTCCTGTTCTCCTTTTGCTTGTTGGGAGCTTTCTCATGTAAATAGTTTTTTATTTTTCTTTTCCTTTCTTTGGGGGTCGAGAAAACCATATTGAAAATGCTTAGTGGCTCTCTTATGCTTGATCTTTTATTTAACTTAGAGCCCATATTACTTGTCTTCTCTCTTGAGTTGAATGCTTGCAGATTCCAACTTAGTCCAATGCATGTGCACTCTTATTATTATACACACCGTTCAGTCGTGCAAGTGAAAGGCAATAATGATGATATATGATGGACTTATTGGGATGAGAAAAGCTGGTATGAACTCGACCTCTCTTGTTTTTGTAAATATGATGATTCATCGTTCTTGATTCAGCTATTATGAAGTAAACATATTTGCAGTGACATTTAGAGACTATAGTTGCTTGTGCCATGCTTGATTAGCTATGAGTTATAATGGTTTACCTTGCGTGCCAACATGCTATTAGAATGATTATGATGTGGTATAATGGGATGGTATCCTCCTTTGAATGAATTGAGTGACTCGACTTGGCACATGTTCACGCATGTAGCTGAACCAAATCAACATAGCCTTCATGATATTTATGTTCATGGTGGATTATATCCTACTCATGCTTGTATTCGGTGTAAATTAATTTTAATGCATGTTTACGACTATTGTCGCTCTCTCAGTTGGTCGCTTCCAGCCTTTTGCTAGCCTTCACATGTACTAAGCGGAATACTGCTTGTGCATCAAACTCCTTAAACCCCAAAGTTGTTCCATATGAGTCCACCATACCTTCCTATATGCGGTATCTACCTGCCGTTCCAAGTAAATTTGTATGTGCCAAACTCCAAACCTTCAAATGAAATTCTGTTTTGTATGCTCGAGCAGCTCATGTGCAACTAGGGCTGCCTATATCTTCCATGCTAGGTGGGTTATTCTCAAGAGGAGTGGACTCCGCTCCTCATTCACGAAAAAGGGCCGGTAACCGGGATGCCCAGTTCCATGATCCAAAAAGATCAAAGCAAATCAAAATAATTAAACAAAACTCCCCTTGGGACCCGTTGAATGTTGGAGGCACTCGTTGTTTCGAGCAAGCCATGGATTGATGCTTGTGGAGGAAGGGGAGTATAAACCTTTACCATTTTGTTTGGGAACTGCCTATAATGCATGTAGTATGGAAGATACAGCCATCTCATAGTTGTCGCATTGACAGTGAAAGTATGCCGCTCAAAATATAATTTATCTCTATTTCAAAATCGAGCTCTAGCACCTCTACAAATCCCTGCTTCCCTCTGCGAAGGGCCTATCTATTTACTTTTATGTTGAGTCATCACCCTTCTTATTAAAAGCACTATTTGGAGAGCACACTGTCGTTTGCATTCATTATAATTGGTTTATATTGGGTATGACTTGACTGGATCTCTTTTACCATGAATTACAATGTTTAGTCAGTCCTTGATCTTTAAAGGTGCTCTGCATTTATGTTTTGCTGTCTCGGAAAGGGCTAGCGAGATACCATTTCGTTATATCATGTTATGATTATTTTGAGAAAGTGTTGTCATCCGAGTTTTATTATTATGGCTCGGTAGCTGATTATATTATTGATATGAGTAATTGTGAGACCTACGTGTTATTGTGAGTATGGTTAGTTCATAATAATTGTTGAAACTTGAATGCTGGCTTTTCATGTTTACAACAACAAGAGCAAACAGAGTTTGTAAAAGTTTTTCTTTTTCTCTTTCAGTTTGTCAACTGAATTGCTTGAGGACAAGCAAGGGTTTAAGCTTGGGGGAGTTGATACGTCTCCGTTCTATCTACTTTTCCAAACACTTTTGCCCTTGTTTTGGACTCTAACTTGTATGATTTGAATGGAACTAACCCGGACTGGCGCTGTTTTCAGCAGAATTGCCATGATGTTGTTTTATGTGCAGAAAACAAAAGTTCTCGGAATGACCTGAAACTCCACGGAATATCTTAGAATAAATAATAAAAATCCTCGCTAAAGATGAAGACCAGGGGCCCACACCTGTCCACGAGGGTGGGCGCGCCCTCCACAGGCGCGCCCCCTACCTCGTGGGCCCCCTGGATGCCCTCCGACGCCAACTCCAACTCCATATATTGGCTTTCGGGAGAAAAAAATCGGAGACAAAGTTTCATCGCGTTTTACGATCACGGAGCCGCCAAGCCCTAATCTCTCTCGGGAGGCTGATCTGGAGTCCGCTCGGGGCTCGGAGAGGGGATTCGTCGCCGTCGTCATCATCAACCATCCTCCATCACCAATTTCATGATGCTCACCGCCGTGCATGAGTAATTCCATCATAGGCTTGCTGGACGGTGATGGGTTGGATGAGATTTATCATGTAATCGAGTTAGTTTTGTTAGGGTTTGATCCCTAGTATCCATTATGTTCTGAGATTGATGTTGCTATGACTTTGCTATGCTTAATGCTTGTCACTAGGGCCCGAGTGCCATGATTTCAGATCTGAACCTATTATGTTTTCATGAATATATGTGTGTTCTTGATCCTATCTTGCAAGTCTATAGTCACCTATTATGTGTTATGATCCGACAACCCGAAGTGACAATAATCGGGATACTTCGGTGATGACCATAGTTTGAGGAGTTCATGTATTCACTATGTGCTAATGCTTTGTTCGGTTCTCTATTAAAAGGAGGCCTTAATATCCCTTAGTTTCCAATAGGACCCGCTGCCACGGAGGGTAGGACAAAAGATGTCATGCAAGTTCTTTTCCATAAGCACGTATGACTATTTACGGAATACATGCCTACATTACATTGATGAACTGGAGCTAGTTCTATGTCACCCTATGTTATGACTATTACATGATGAACCACATCTGGCATAATTATCCATCGCTGATCCGGTGCCTACGAGTTTTCCATATACTGGTTTACGCTTATTTACTTTTCCGTTCCTACTGTTACAATCATTACAAAATACCAAAAACATTACTTTTGCTGTCTTTACTTTTGTTACCGTTACCACCACTATCATATTACTTTGCTACTAAACACTTTGCTGCAGATATTAAGTTTCCAGGTGTGGTTGAATTGACAACTCAGCTGCTAATACTTGAGAATATTCTTTGGCTCCCCTTGTGTCGAATCAACAAATTTGGGTTGAATACTCTACCCTCGAAAACTGTTGCGATCCCCTATACTTGTGGGTTATCAGAGGTCATCCCCACGAGCCATATGTATATGCAGGATAAAATCCTCAATCCAGTCACCTGGGTCTATCGTTCCGTCGTATGCCTCTATGTTCACGGTTTTAAAGCCCTGTGGAAATTCATGGTCCAGTACTTCTTCGGTGAAGCACAGGGAGTGAGCAGCCCCTCTGTATCTGGGCGTGTTGTGGCATGCCGTCGGCTGTTGTTGTGTCCGGTGTTTATTCCGGACTGGTATGTGATTGGCGTAATCGTTTTGGTGACCATAGTCCCTCGTCGGGGTGCGTCCTTTGGATTCGTAAATGGACCTGGCCGCGCCAGCTTTCTTATGCATGTATTCACGTGGATCGTGTGCAGCGTCGGTAGCCGCTTTGTTGCGGTTATGAAATGGCACGGCTTCGTCATTGAAATCTGGCACTAGCTTGCGTTTTGGATAGCTCTTTGTACGGCGATCATCGCCGTATCTTTCTTCAGTGTCTAGCACTTTGTTCCATCTACGGTTGAGCGTTTCCTGTGCGGCTTTGAGCCGTTGCTTCTGCTTCTTTAGACTTCTTGCGGTGGCCATAAGCTTTCTGTGGAGGTTATCTCGTTCCGCGTGTTTTTCCGGGATTGCATCATTATCCGGACTGTTTTCCTGTGCTGGTTCGGTTTCATGACCTCGTCCGTCGGGATCATTATCCTCGGGCGTCTGCTCCGAACTATGTTCGGGGTGACCTGATTCATCCTGATCCATCGCTGGATCCATATGGTCGTTGTTGCCTTCGGAGTTGATTGTAGTATCGATCCCTCTGGCGCTCTTGTCACTATTTTTACTGTTGCTGGACTTAGAACGGCGTCTGCACCGTCGCTTTGGCTTTTGTCCGGGGGTTTTATCGTCCGGATTGTCGCCTTTGTCCTCTTTGGGCGTATCCACCATGTATACGTTGTGTGGCGAGGGGGAAGTCCGGCGCCCCATAGATTCTGCATCTTCTCCTACATCGTCGTCCATACCGTCGATGTCTTCGGAGTCGAAGTCAGGCACGTCGATTAAATCATCGATCGTGGCTATGAAGTGGGTGGTGGGTGGGCAACGAATTTCTTCGTCGCTTGCTTCCCACTCGAACCGGACGTAGTTGGGCCCAGAAATTTCTATCAAAGAGAGAGTTTTCAACGAGTTCAGTATGTTGCCAAAGGGCGAGTGCTGAAAGATGTCCACGGCGGTGAAATCCATTACCGGAGCCCAACCTGGCTCGACCGGCTCGGGAGTGCGTGGACCGGACTCAGAATCCGGATACGAATCCGGGGGTTCGGAGTCGTAGGCCACCACAGAGGTAAGGCCCGTGTTCGGTTCCACCGCCGATAATTGTGCGACCTGCGGGGCGAGGTCCAACCCTCCGTCCTCAGGCAATGCAGCCTGCTCCGGAGTTAGGTCCGAGGCTACTGCGGGGGTGATACCCCGAGCTTTGTCCGATAGCTTCGGATTTAGGCCCGAGGCTACTGCGGGGGTGTTATTGACGGTGGTTGAAGAAGCCATCAAGCCCAGTAGCGACGACACAGAGGAACTCTCAATGAAAGCACCAATGTCGGTGTCAAAACCGGCGGATCTCGGTAGGGGTCCCGATCTGCGTCAAGGCTGATGGTAACAGGAAGCAAGGGACACATATGTTTACCTGGTTCGGGCCCTCTCGATGGAGGTAAAACCCTACTTCCTGCTTGATTAATATTGATGATATGGGTAGTACAAGAGTAGATCTACCACGAGATCATAGAGGCTAAACCCTAAGAGCTAGCCTATGATGGTATGATTGTGATTGTGATCGGCCTTCTAAGGACCAACCTCTCCGGTTTATATAGACACCGGAGAGGGCTAGGGTTTACATGGAGTCGGTTACAAGGAAGGAAATATAATATTCGGATCGCCAAGCTTGCCTTCCACGCCAAGGAAAGTCCCATCCGGACACGGGCCGAAGTCTTGAGTCTTGTATCTTCACGCTTCAATAGTCCGGACGTTGTACACAGTCCGGCTGTCCGGATACCCCCTAATCCAGGACTCCCTCACCAGGCGCCAGCCAGTCCTTGCGGGGGGCCCTAGACAGTCGGGACCCTCCACTTGAGGAGGAGCTGAAGGCCGAGCCCAACCAACTGCTGTCCATAACCAGAGGAGGAGAACGGGGAACGCCCACCAGGCTCCAAGCCAGACCGTGCAGGAAGGGCAACGAGGCCGCAGATCCGAGGCTCCATGAAGGCGAGCGCACCCCCTCGACCGGCCTGGCTCCAGGCGCGGCATGCAGGCTCGGGGTGCACAAGGCCAACAGGGGTGCCGAGGAAGGCGAGGATTGCTTCTCGGAAGGCTCAACGGCCCTGGCAGAAGGGGTCTTGAAGAGCCGGCGTCAGGAAGGAAAGCAGCAATCAAGAAACCACAAGGTGCAGTACTTACTCGTCGACAGTGAAGTACTTTCGTCGCTTCAACGGTCCGAAGATGTTGTTGCCGCTCGGGGATCCTTTCCTCTTGCGGAGCTCCTCGAAGTCCATGCAAAGCTGACCGAAGCGCTGGACATGGCGACCAGCACGGGGCGAGGCCGAGGAAGAGTTTGGAGGGACATCTTCAGGGGTGCCCGGCTGCGGTGAGCAGTCGGACGCCGTCTCACCATGACCTCCTGAGGCTTCCGGGGCTTTGACCTTGGGAACTGCATGCTGTGCCGCCTCAGTAACCGACGCCCCAGGGGAGGGATGCGGGCTCCCGAGGACGACGCCCCGGGATCACCATGCGACACGTGCTCCTCGGCACTTGGGCCACCGGCCTTCATCGAAGCTCGCCCTCCTGCACCCTCACTCGGGGCGAGCTCGGCACCAGCGGCGAGGAAGGGAACCACGTCGATGGGGTTCTCGCGGGGCCCCACCAGGCTGATCGGGCGCAGCCCGCATTCATCAAAGGAGGGCATGCTCTCGGCAAATTCGGCTTTGTTCTCGCAGCGGTACAGCAGACAGCTCTTCCTGGGCATGTCGTTCGGCACAGGGGCACCCGTCAGGACCGTAAGCACCGTTTTACGCATCTTAAGAGGAAGCCCCTCCTCCTGAAACCTCATATGGTCCTGGCTGCTGAGCAAGGCCCACATCGGGCGGGAATGGCGCTGAAGCGGAGTGACTCGGCGCTTGACAAACTCCTTCACCACCATAAGCGCAGTCACACCACGGTCCTTCAACCTCCTCGGCCTGAGCCAGACGGGGACGAGGCAGGGGCTCGTGAGCCTCTGGTGGCCCCAACTGGAGTTGGGAACAGCAGGCCCTGGTGGAGCATGGAGCAGAGGGCTGAGCACACCGGCATCGACAAACACCTGTCGTGTCCGAAACTTGCTCGTGGATGGAGGAAGCTCAAAGTCGATCCCCGCGCCCACTGTCGCGGCCACGGCCTGGAAGCTCACGCACCCCAAGCTCTGCCGAGGGTCGGTCACATGCAATGAGAAGAAATGGCGGAAGAGGGCCACCGAAGGAGCGATGCCCACCATGGCTTCGCACACAAAGGCGAAGACGGAGAGAAGAGTCACGGATTGAGGGTCGAGATGCAGCATGTGGATCTAATAATGCTCGAGCACCGCGTTGAAGAAGGTGGAGAAGGGAGGAATCAGGCCAGCCCAGAGGGCATCAATGAAGATTGGGACCTCAATGGCTGCCCGGGCAATGCGAGTGCGAGACGCGGGCCAAGCCACCGTCTCTCCCCACTCGTTGAAACTAGAGGCAAGCATGGGGCGCACCTTGTCCATGGCCTCGTCGTTGAGCACCCGGGGTCGGCCGAGCGTAGGCTGGAAGGAGGGAGGCGCACTTGGCGAAGGCAGGGGCTTCTTCCCCTTGTCTGCTCGTCCCGGCGTCATAGCAGCGAGGCAAGCAGGGCGCAGATCAGATTGGAGGGGAGGAGCAGAGTCTCGAGAAAGCAGAGAGATTGGGGAAGCCAGGCGTAGATGAGGGACGAATAACTGTGTAGGTTGTGGGGGCCGCATAGCCAGGCGGATTCAAAGGCAGCGTGGGGAAGTGGAGACGTGATGTCCAATCAATCGCCACGCGTCAACCGAGGCCGCAGGCTTTTGGGGCCCGCGGCGCTCCGTACTTGACCTTTGGCTTTGCCTCGAAGCCAAGACCGAGCGCGCCTTGGGCCAGGGGGCTACTGTCGGTGTTCTGGGAACGGGGGTCCCCAGACATGCCTGCCTGCGGCCCATGGCGTGGCTTTGCTAGCAGGCTGTACGGCCCATCTTCATCAACAAGGCATTCAAGACCCTCGCGAGGCGGACGACGCAAGATCTCCTCGGGAGCGGCCTCATCAGGCTGCCTCGCGAGGAGCGGAGATATCAAGGCGGGGCAAACCTCACGAGGCTCTCGTGACGTGAGCCAAGACGATCAAGATCAGGCGGGTGCCAGGCGGGCTCCAGAGCATGCAGCATCCTTGTTTCCTCTTTGGTGCCAAGGGGGCAAGCGCAGGCGCGGAGTACCGAGGCATCAGGCAAAGGTTTCCATATCAGTGCAACGAGACCAAGACCAGCAGGCCAGCAGGACAGAGGTCACCATGGAGCCCAAGACGGCGTCATCACTAGAGCCTTTCGCAGGCGAAGACCGCTTTTGTTAGGATAGCTTGTACTAGCTGTCCCCTTTCAAATTGGCCGCCGTTGTTGGCTCCCTTCCCGCTCAATATTTGGGGAGAGGACCGGGGCCTATATAAGTAGATCTAGCCACCACAGTAGAGGGCATCTGATAACGCACTCAGAGGCATCTCACCCACACAAGTTAGTCGAGCACAAGAACACCTCAACCTCAGGAGGCTGTTCTTGCCCTTGTACTGTTCTTCATCAGCCCAAGAGGCAATCCACCACCACACACTGGAGTAGGGTATTACACAACAACGGTGGCCCGAACCAGTATAAATCTCGTGTCTTTCTGTGTTGCGAGTTCGTCGAGTTCGTCCATGAGACCTTAGCAAGCTAGGGCATGGAACGGTAGGAGGGAAAGAACTTCGTGCGCACCCCAGAGTTCGAATCTTAAGGGTTTTGCCGGAACCCCACATCCGACAGTCAGGTTTCCAATCCACCCTTTCCTCCGAGGCCTCCTGGAGTACTACGGCCTCCAACTGCACAACTTCACTCCAGCCTACATCCTGCATATCACGGGTTTCGTCCCTCTTTGCGAGCTAATCCTGGGCTGTGAGGCCCACTTTGATCTATGGAGGAAACTTTTCTGCCTCGTCCCTCGTACCCAAAAGGGATTCGTCTTTGAGGTGGGTGGTGCCGAGATATAGTGCATAGCAGGGACCGGATACCTATCTGACACACCGAAGAAGGCATCCGAAGAGTGGCTGTCGGTGTCAAAACCGGCGGATCTCGGGTAGGGGGTCCCAAGCAGTGCGTCTTAGGATCAATGGTAACAGGAGGCAAGGGACACGATGTTTTACCCAGGTTCGGGCCCTCTCGATGGAGGTAAAACCCTACGTCCTGCTTGATTAATATTGATGATATGGGTAGTACAAGAGTAGATCTACCACGAGATCGTAGAGGCTAAACCCTAAAAGCTAGCCTATGGTATGATTGCTGTTGTATATCTATCGACTAGCCTGGCCTCGGTTTATATAATGCACCAGAGGCCTAGGATAACAAGAGTCCTAGCCGAATACGCCGGTGGGGGAGGGGTCCTTGTCTTGATCGCCAAGTCTTGTGGAATCTTCCTTGTATGCGGCAACTCTCCGGACTGGCCCATGAGTATACGACCATGGGGGTCCTCGGCCCAATCCAACTGATCGGGAGATGACGCGTTGAGTACCCCCTAGTCCACAACACCGTCAGTAGCCCCCTGAACTGGTCTTCAAGTTAGGGACGCTCCTCGATTCTTCCGAACTGTTCTTCATCTTCGGTTGCCGGTCTTGAAAATTGGTTCAACAAATCTTCTCATCTTCGATCTTGAGGATCGCCGAAATGCATTCGACGAGTTTATACGTCGGGTATCCGAGGAGCCCCTTTAAGTTTCCGGCCTTTATCAATGCCTTGTTATTTTTATGCCACACCTCGGGTTTGAAGTTGTTCCCGGGCGGCAACGTCCTCTTGCGTCCGAGCTCCAACGCCGGACTGCATTCGAGGTATCTTTTGCAGCCGAGCACCAATGCCGGACTGCTTCCCAGCTCTAACGCCGGACTATGTATCCGAGCTCCAACGTCGGACGGTATCCGAGCTCCAACGCCGGACTATGTATCCAAGCTCCAATGCCGGACTATGTATCCGAGCTCCAACGCCGGACTATGTATCCGAGGTGTCGTAAATCACCTTGGTTCAAAGAAGTTTGAAGGAGTTTAGCCGAGCTTAATGCGGGAAGTGCCCTCTATGGAGCCAGCCACTAGCGCCCGAGCTTTACGCCGGACTGCTTCTGAGGTGGTGCACCATCCCGAATGTGGGCCGATTTTTGTCAATATTTTTGAGTGGTGCCAGTATCCCTCAAGGTGGGTATCGGTCTAAAACCCGAGATGCACATGAAGGATGACATAAGACCGCTGATCCCGTGAGTCACGAGACTCAAAGTTGATTTGCAAAATCGGTCCGAGGATCAAGTCCTAGCTCGGCGAGAATACTTTGGGACACAAAAGCGGCGTGCTCGGTCCTCGAGACTCAGGTTGGGTGCGGCCGACCAACCCGAGGATCAAAATCTCCTCGAAATCAGACAGACTTAAGATTTTCTCGCATAGAACAAGCAATGCAAGAGCCCCAAACACCGGGTCGGTGGCAACACCGCATCGAGGATCAATGTGCCCCTTTAATATTTGTAAGTAATAAGCCCGAAGCCCAGAGCCCCGAGCCTTAATGCGGCACGGGTGGCGAACTAAGGATCAATATCCATAGTAAAATCACAAATTATGTGTAATGACTCAATGTATCCAAGTACTTTATGTCATTAATGCTCGGATCCGCATTGTACAAAACTTTGTTTACCGACCATGGGCTTTAACCTCCTCGGCGGTAGCCGAGGAGTGTTTGTCCTACTTTATAAAGCCTTTATGAGGGCAAAGATTTACGACAAACAAGGCAATCTGGTCATACGGCTTTCTAAACAAAGGTACGCAGAGAGATATGTTATATTGCTGTTTAATGTAAGAAATGTCTTCCAAAGAAAATAGTCCCGCTTATCGGTTCCTTTCTTTGGGTTGTCATGCTAAGCATGATCATGAAACCTCAGCTCCAATGTAAGAGCAAAAGATCGAGATTTAGTTTGGGAGGCCAGTTATTAGCCCCGCGCGTGTTCGGCGACATTTAGGTCAAGCCGGAAACACTTCGCCAATGTCATGAATGGCCCGTCATTTAATATAGTCATCGGATCGCTGACCAGTTTACACCTATTGTGACAGTCAGTTTTCGGCTTTCTCCACTGAGGTGCTTGACCATGCGAGCTGGAAGCACAATCGTAGTGGTTCTCCCTGTGCACACCTAGCCGAACAAAGCGGAACGTAGGAGGCAAGTGCGGGAGCCGGGCAACCCAACTATTGACCGAAGACACAATTCGAAACTGATGCATATATAGCAATACCCGAGAATGTTTTTGCCGAATCTCTAAAGGAGTCCGCATTGCATCGCGAGACTTGTGCTGAAAACACACAAATAGTTTAAAAGTGCCAAAAGCTTGAAAACCAAAAACGCCAAGAAAAACATGACGTCCAACACTCGTGTCGAAAAAGGAGAGATAAATAATAAAAACTTTGCAACGACTAAGAAGAAAAACACTTAGTATGAAATGGCTCAAATAAACATAAGAGCCCCCAAGTGACTTGGGTAAAAGTTGACTATATAATGTAAGGTGACATGTAGAATGCCTTCTAGCCGGATTGTAGATCGCTTGTCGTAGCGGACCTTTTCGCTTCAACCTCTGGACCCAATAGTCCGGAGTGTGTCCGAATACCCTCGAGGTTATAAAACCGGGGCATGCGTGGAGACCAGGCGTAGGGGTCATTAGTGCTGTATCGCACAAGTGCCCAACTAGTTATGTTATATTACATGGGTAGTAAGAAACATCTTCCAGGAGAATAGTTCCGTTAAGGGTTCCTTTATCATGGGATGCATGCCCTAAAGTGCATGTCAATGCTGCTATGAAAGCGTAAAATCATCCGGGGCAGATGGGTAAATAATTAAAAATCATCTTTTAGTTCACCGACCGAATATTCCCTTAAGAACGCTTAGCTTTCGCTTCACCCAGTCTAAGGTACACATCCGCTGACCCGGCAGTAATAATCGCAGAGGTGCTCCTTTACCACCTAGCGAACAATCGAGGAACGAGGGTAAGCACAGGAGCCAGCAACCCAGCTTGGCCAAAACTTAAGTCATATCGATGCATATAATGGTGAATAAAAGGTACATGCGGAAGTGTGACACATGTGTTGGGCATAAAGCTCAGATTAATAAGCTTCATTAAAGAAGCCCCGAGGTATAATGAGCGGGTAGCGCGTCAAGTATGTGCAAACAAAGTTTGGACAAGGACAATTTTTATAAGCAACTTTTTTCCCAAAAAAGTATAATGCTTGTTCGAGCCGAACACAAGTTAGAAATTTAAAACTTTGAGCATGAAGGCAACTTAGCTGGTTAATGTGTTCGGTATTGACGACGCGGTCCGAGCTTGATGCGGGACAAGTTTCCATCCCGCAAGCCGGTCCCGAGGTGGCGGAGCAAAGAGCTCGGCACTCCGAAGTGGTGACATAGCACGGTCAATGCGGGACGGCAGAGTGATGCCGAAGTCCCTGGCATGGGGTAATGAAGTGTTGACCAAGCCCCGTCCCAGCCGAGGTGACGCTAAAGGATATAGTCCGCCGATCATTTTCCTGTGCACAAAAATAGTGCAGACCGGGATAGTAGTAATAATAGGAATTAAAAAATGTTGCATAATAAATAATTTATGCAAAGTGAGTAGTAAAAGAAATATGGCCTGGCGCCAAGTTGATGTCGATGCAGGTCGTCGGCGTAATGCAATAAAGGCGTGGCAAAGCACGGATTCACTGTGTCGGTCCGAGTTCGGATGCGGCGTCACGAACTGTGTACGGAAACTCGATCAACCATCATGGGACCGTCGATAATACGGCCACCATTTGATAGACATGTGTACATATGCTGGACTAACCAGAGTAATAATTCCTTGGGAAAAATTTAACCCAAACAAGCAAAAAGAAATACTAGGATTAATAGCACCTGGTTTATTTGTTGTAGCAATCCGAAGGAAGGTGATTCCCAAAATTGGGACTTGATCCGCGCACCCATGCCTGGTCGGCTAGTGACGCCGAAGTGTCCGGAGTAGGTTGATGAAGAGATGGCGAAGCCCCCGGTCCAGCCGAGATGTCGAAGTAGGTCAGCGTGATAGACACCATCTTGAAGAAGCAATAGTGCAGCCCTGCCGATGCAGGTCGTGACGTGGTCGATGCTGGCTTGATGAAGGGACCGTGCGGCGATGCTGGTATGCCCGCTCCGTGTAATCCGTGGGGCGGCGATGTTGGTGATGATTTATCCTTCGCGATGCCGGACTCTTGTTCGGCTTGCCAAGATGATGATCCGAAGAAGTTGAGCTTGGCTCAACAAAGTGACGACGTGTCTAGCGCAGGTCGGCAGCCGTGGAGCAATATTGCCGGACTAGTTTGACACCAGCATGATGTTGAAGATCATGTTCAAAAGATCTTAAAGTTAGTGGGATGTGTTCGGGAACAAAACACAATGCCCCATACAAAACTTCCTTCAAAAAGGATGTCCGAAATCCCGTTCATAAAAAAGACGAACTCGGGTCGGATTCGTTTTCGCGCAGAAAACAGATCCAAAAAGTGATGCACTAATTGGAAGTTTCCCGGAGTTTGGACGGTCGGATCGAGCTGAATTTTTGGCAGGTGGTAGTTAAGGGAATTCCGCAGCAAATCAACGGTTGGATCCTCCAAAGGACATCCGAGCTAGACGCTGCATACCATGCCCTAAACTCATCCGGATTCTCGTCCAGATTCAATAGGGCTCCGGTATATCGGAGATTGCCGGAGATTCCTCCATCAGAACTCGACGAAATTTTTGCAGGGTTGTTGTAGACTCAATTCCGCACAATTCCACCGAAGCAATCGTCAAACCGACGCTCGAGGAGGCGCTGACGGCGGATTCAAGTTCGCTGTCCAGAAAAACAGCACGGTCGCCCGGGGGCAATGTTGACGTTGAGCCCCCGGGCTCTCTGGATGATTCCTCCATGATCTTGATAGAGACCGGAGTTGATGTTGATGAAGGCCCTCATCCGAACATGACGATCGGAGATAGGGCGCAGTCCTTGGTCGAACCAAGGTGACCAGTCGAGCTGGTGACGAATATGCCGAAGTCGCAGTTGTCCTGCGGTCGAGCCATTGATCCTTCGCCAATCACACAGCGGAACTCTCAATGAAAGCACCAATGTCGGTGTCAAACCGCGGATCTCGGTAGGGGGTCCCAAGCGGTGCGTCTTAGGATCAATGGTAACAGGAGGCAAGGGACACGATGTTTTACCTGTGTTCGGCCCTCTCGATGGAGGTAAAACCCTACGTCCTGCTTGATTAATATTGATGATATGGGTAGTACAAGAGTAGATCTACCACGAGATCGTAGAGGCTAAACCCTAAAAGCTAGCCTATGGTATGATTGTTGTTGTATATCTATCGACTAGCCTGGCCTCGGTTTATATAATGCACCAGAGGCCTAGGATAACAAGAGTCCTAGCCGAATACGCCGGTGGGGGAGGGGTCCTTGTCTTGATCGCCAAGTCTTGTGGAATCTTCCTTGTATGCGGCAACTGTCCGGACTGGCCCATGAGTATACGGCCATGGGGGTCCTCGGCCCAATCCAACTGATCGGGAGGCGACGTGTTGAGTACCCCCTAGTCCAGGACACCATCAGTGGCCCTCAGAGTGGTTTTATATTGAAGATGTCGCTCTCCCCGACCCAGTCTGAATGGGCCTTCCCGAATTTTCCAGCGCTCCGTTGAGGAAACTCCACAGTTGGCGTCCTCGCAGCCTCGAGGAGGAGGACAACGCAGAAGTCCAACAAAATTAATGGGCAAGATAAGGACACTCGCCCAGTCCGGATTATCAATAATCGAGGTAATGGCAATGTGACGCCCCAAGACCGGAGCTTCAGTTGCCTTCCAGGGTTTCCGAGTTTTGTCGTGTGATTTGTTTTGTGTGTGCATTCATCATGTCATCTCTTGCATTGCATCATCTCATCATGCCATTTAATTTTAAAAACTCATCTAAATAAATTGTATGGATTTTTCGATCCATTTAAATCGAGGGATATTCACAATGGTGATTTCTCTTTATAACATATCCTCCTAATATTTATGGAGCTATATAAAATTATTCCATTGTTTTGGAATCACCATAACCCACTTGCATAATAAATCACATGCCTTTTCTGCTCCGAGTTGACCTCAAAACCTTGCCAATATTATTTCATCATTTTCCGGAGCTCCACCAAAAATCCTCAACATTTTTGGCCACACCAAACATAGTCCCAATTCAAGACCATTTGAATTATATTCAAATGAATTTGAATTTAATTCCTTCAATCTTGCCACTTCTATTTTTCTATGGTCATGCTTATTTTTATGAGTCCAGGAAAATTGTCCTCGTTCCCAAATTCTTTCCCTAACCCCCCTTCTTTTTCCTTCTCTATATTTCTTTTCTCGCTTAAGAGTTTAGTGAGAGAGAGAGAGAGCTAGCCCAGCCAGCCTCCGCCATTTCCTCTCCACCAGCCGCCCAGGCCTCCCTAGGCCCAGCCCACCTAAACCCAGCTCCTAAACCTAGCCCGACCCCCTCCTCCGTGATCTCTCTCCTCTCGTCCCCGCCTTGCCACCACACACGCACGCTCACTGCCGGGAAGGGCAACGCCCGATCCCATCTCCTTCCTCTCGCTCGAACCCCCCTCCTCTCGATCCCTTTTCCCTTTCGTTCTCCTCCTGGCGCCGCCACTCACAGGGAGAGGAGCAGAGCCCTCGCGCCGCCCCTCCCCTATGCTTCTCCCGCTGCAAGCTCCGCCACGCCGGCGACCCCTCTGACCGCCTTGCCGCCTTCCCCACACCCCTTCTCCTCCCCTGCGCCCGATCCCCTCGCCGCGCCCCGCTTCTCCTCCCGAGCCCCGTCGGCCTCCTCGCCGCCGTCGTGCCCTCCTCCATCAGCCTCGCACCCGACCCCTCTCAGCCTCCCATGGCGCCCCGCATCAGCCGGCCTCCTTCCTCTCCTCCATGGCGCCTCCTCCTCGAGCGCCTTTCTCCCTCGGCCTCCTCCTCGAAGCGCCTCCACCACCCATGACCATGCCCGTCGCCCTCCGTCGCTGCGACCAGGAGCGCCCGCCTTCCAAGGCCTCCACGCCGACCACCGGAGCCCGCCCCTGCCCGGTCGGGCTGCGCTTCGCCGAGACCTCCTCTGCGCCCTTCTCGCCTCCCTCCTCATGCCAGAAGAGGAGTCCCTCTTCCTCGCCGCCCTTCGCTCGCCATCGCCCGGCGCCTGCTCCCAGCCCCGCCGTCCTCGCCTTTGACTCGTGTAGCAGCCATGCCCATGTTGCTGCCTTGCCTTGTTTCGCGCCAAATTTCTTTTCGCGATGCCTTGCTGCCATGACCCGAGGCCTTTTGTGTTGCTCCGCTTGGATGCATCAAGTTCCTCTTCTACCTGTGTACGACTCGTGGATTCGCCAAGTACACCACCACCAAGTCCGCACGGAGCCCGAACGACTACTTCCACGATGATGCGACAAAGTACCCGACGATACGCCAAGTACCTCTACCGCCGCCTCCGAAACGCCAAGTACCCCTACGCATGAAGACGCTAAGTCCGCTTCGGATTCATCAAGTACCGCTACCGATGGCTCGAACGCTCACGTAAACGTGTACCACTACCGTCGACTTCAAGACCCGTGGACCCCGAACATCCACGGGACAGGAACAACGACTTCCACTACGCCGTGTACGACTACTTCCCTCGACGATCATCGCGAGAACGTCTACTTCCCTCTACGAAACGCATTCCGCCCCGAACGAACGCTTCGAAGGTATAACCGCTGAGACGACCGCCGTGAACGAATGCTTGTATGTTGTATGAGATGCCCGTTTGCACCGTGTCCGAATTTGTCACTCGCTTGTTCCTCCTCGTTGCCATGCCATCGTATCGTGGGAACCCGGTATCCGGGAACACCCCACCATCTTGCTCAACTCGCTTCCGTCACACTTTCTTTTGCACCGATATCTCCATGAGCTACCGGAACCGAAATGTTGCCGTGGCACCATTTCCGTTGTCGTTGCCGTGGCACCCTTTTTCGTTTCCGCCACGACGACAAATGCTTCATAATGCTCATGTCAACTTTTAATAAAAATTGCATAAAACTTGTATATGTCATCCGCATCATGATAACAACATTTAAATGTTTAAAATTGTTGTTTGCATTAATTTGCTTAAATGCCATGCTAAAATGATTTATTTCATAACTAAATAACCGTAGCTCGGATTTAAATAAATTATATATGTAAATGGGGTAGAAAAATGCCTAGTTTAACATGGTAGCATTACTTTGCATGTTTAACAACTCTAAAATATGCTTTAGGTCAGAACAGTACCAAATTCGAAATATGGACATGAGGATTTTTCCGGAATTGTTGTTGTTGTTTCCGGCCTCATTTAATCTTGCCTAAATAGTTAGTTTCATTTGATTCACCTCTTGCCATGTTTAATAACATTTAATATTGTTGAGTACCTAATCGGGAGAGAACTAAATAAGTGTTGTGGTGTTTTGTCAATATGCAACCCGTTGCATATTGAGCTCCACTTAACTTGTAGTGTTGTTTGTGCATATTGCCATGCCATGCCTCATTAAACCGGACATGCATCATACTTGTTTGTGCATCATGACATGTTTATGTGATGGTTGTTTACCATGTTGTTTGCTTCTTTCCGGGTTGCTTCTCTCGTTAGCTTCGGTTTCGTTCCGGAGTTGTGAGGATTCGTTCGACTAGTCCGTTTGTCTTCTTCATGGACTTGATCTTCTTCCTTGCAGGATTTCAGGCAAGATGACCATACCCTCGAAATCACTTCTATCTTTGCTTGCTAGATGCTCGTTCTTTTGCTTGCCCATGCCGCGATACCTACCACTTGCTTATCATGCCTCCCATATTGCCATGTCAAACCCCTAACCATCCTTTCCTAGCAAACCGTTGTTTGGCTATGTTACCGCTTTGCTCAGCCCCTCTTATAGCGTTGTTAGTTGCAGGTGAAGATGAAGTTTGTTCCTTGTTGGAACATGGAGATGTTGTTCCTTGTTGGAACATGTTTACTTGTTGGGATATCACAATATATCTTATTTAATTAATGCATCTATATACTTGGTAAAGGGTGGAAGGCTCGGCCTTATGCCTGGTGTTTTGTTCCACTCTTACCGCCCTAGTTTCCGTCATATCGGTATTATGTTCCCGGATTTTGCGTCCCTAACGCGGTCGGGTGATTTATGGGACCCCCTTGACAGTTCGCTTTGAATAAGACTTTTCCAGCAAGGCCCAACATTGGTTTTACCATTTGCCTCACCTATACCCTTTTCCCTTGGGTTTCCGGAGCCCGAGGGTCATCTTTATTTTAGCCCCCCGCCAGTGCTCCTTCGAGTGTTGGTCCGAACCGAGCAGCCTGCGGGGCCACCACGGGGCAACTCGAGGGTTGGTTTTACTCGTAGCTTGACTTATCCGGTGTGCCCTGAGACCGAGGTATGTGCGACTCCTATCAGGATTTGTCGGCACATCCGGGCGGCTTTGCTGGTCTTGTTTTATTGCTGTCGAAATGTCTTGTAGCCGGGATTCCGAGACTGATCGGGTCTTCCCGGGGAGAAGGAATATCCTTCGTTGATCGCGAGAGCTTATCATGGGCTAAGTTGGGACACCCCTGCAGGGTATTATCTTTCGAAAGCCGTGCCCGCGGTTATGTGGCAGATGGGAATTTGTTAATGTCCGGTTGTAGAAAACCCAAGTTTATCTTAATTAAAATACATCAATCAAGGTGTAACCGTGATGGTCTCTTCTCGTGGAGTCCGGGAAGTGAACACGGTGTTGGAGTTATGTTTGACGTAAGTAGTTTCAGGATCACTTCTTGATCATAGTTGTTCGACCGTGCCTTGCTTTCTCTTCTCGCTCTCTTTTGCGATTGTAGCCACCATATATGCTAGTCGCTTGCTGCAGCTCCACCTCACTACCCTGTCCTACCTTTAAGCTTAAATAGTCTTGATCTCGCGGGTGTGAGATTGCTGAGTCCCCGTGACTCACAGATACTTCCAAAACCAGTTTGCAGGTGCCGATGAAACCGTGCAGGTGACGCATCCGAGCTCAAGGAGGAGCTCGATGAAGATCTTGCTCATTGTGTTGTTTCGTTTCAGTTGATCAGCAGTGGAGCCCAGTTGGGACGATCGGGGATCTGTGTAGCATTTGGGGTAGTCTTCTTTTATTTTGGTTCCGTAGTCGGACCTTGATCGTATCTGTATGATGTAATGCTTTACTCATGTATTGTGTGAAGTGGCGATTGTAAGCCAACTATGTATCTCTTTTTCGCTTATGTATTACATGGGTTGTGTGAAGATTACCTCACTTGCGACATTGCTTTCAATGCGGTTATGCCTCTAAGTCGTGCTTCGACACGTGGGAGATATAGCCGCATCGAGGGCGTTACAAGTTGGTATCAGAGCCGACCCTCGCGGTTACACGGATGGTTGCGGACAGGTGCGCGGTCATGTTGTTCATGATGTTTGTGACCCGTCGTGGCACACGGCATGGCACATGTATCGGACTGGATGCACAGACGGTTGTGCCAAGAGGGAACGTTCCTGTGGCCCGATGAGGACATCGGTTCCTCTGAGTGGGGGTGTATGTAATAGCCTGGCTTATTAGGGATGATAGACTACTCAAATCAATAAGGAATTCTTCTTTCCGGAGCCCATTCGCATGTAACTCCAAAGTTAAGCGTGCTCAGCTTGGAGTAGTTTCAGATGGGTGACCGACCGAATTTGCTCCGGTGCGCATGCAGTGAGGACAAAGTGCGCAGAAAAGACTAGTATTGATCTGTGGGGCCAGTCTAGATCCCGCCAGGAGTAACGTCCACCGGCGGGTGTGTCCGGGGCGTTACAGGCAACTTCCATTGTGCGGGGTGTTCAGCTGCTCCAATTCAGAATCCCTATGTGGCACTACAATGGGGAATATGACGCCTCACGCTGCGGACGAAAAGGTCCACACACCCCTACCGCCCTGGCCACAATATTGGTCGATCTGCATAAAGTGGAGAAAGAGGAGTTTACTCGCCTTAAGCGCCAAGAGGGATTCTCCATGTACAATTCCCCTAGCTGGGTGAGTTTTAATCCCACCTCCTTACTCAATCCTTTCCCCGAGTCATGTTTAATTGACATTTACCCGTTCATTTTTAACAGGAATGGACGAAGGCTATCGCGGGGATTTATAGCCCCGCTCCACAGCCGGAGGACCATAACTGATACCTCGATCCCAGATTTGAAGAGGATCCAGACATATTTGTAGAACTCCAAGAGGGAGTCTTCTACCAGGCGAGCTATGATGGCACATAAGTGGCCATTGTGGCCGATTATCCTGGCCTCCTTCCTGCTTCACATGTAAGTAGCCAGGAGACATCTCCCCCGAAAGAGCTCATGCTCCAAAGTGGAGGCGCTCGGCGCGTCATGCCGCACCAGAGGCGTCTCATAAGAGAGCGGCGCCTACGCCGGGCGGGTCTTCGAAGAGGAAGGCAAATGACAACGCGACCGAGCCTTCATCAAAGAGGTATGACTTTTAATATGCCCCCTGGCAGTCACATCAAACCATGACATTGTCCGCTGTGTTTTATCAGGAAGAGTGTTCGTCGGACTGTGTTCACAGATCCTGCCGGTCGCGCCTCCATCAGTCAGGTTCCATACCCTGCCTCTAGGGCGGGGGCTGACATGGGAGCGATGCCGAATTGTCCTCCTTCAGAGGATTTGGGTAATGTATCCGTCACGAACTCTGGAGTGGAGAGCGCCATGAATCATCGGTGTTAGAGGGCCGCTCTTCGCGACCATGGCTTTGCTAAAGAGGCGTTCGACGCCTTCAGCTCGGCTGATGCGTACATCCGAGCTGCTCGGGATGGGCTTACCAGAGCCACTGACCAGTATTTGAAAGATAAGCGGGTAAGTACGCATTTGTACAGATCTAGTAATCATGTACCAGTAGCCCCCGAGACTTGAAACAACTGATTTAAGGATCATTGTATAATTAGGTACTCACAGAGAAGAACAACATGTTGTCTCATGAGCTGGAAAAGTGCCAGACTCAGCTAGCTGTTGTTACCGCTGAACTGGAGAAGTCCAAGGAGGCACTGCCTGGTAATGTTCCCCTCCATCCAGAAAAAGTATAATCATGTACGAGTAATGTTAATACTGTTGCGTTTCCAATGACAAGATCAGCAGATCAATTGAAAGAAGAACTGAAAGTCGCGCGGGCAGGTGAACAAGAGGCCAAAACGCAACTGGCCATAGGAGAGCATGTGCTGACACGGGTCAGGGATGAGAAGAACAAGCTGCAGGATTCCAACACCCTGCTGGGCGAAGAGCTAAAAGATGTACGAGCCCACCTAGCTGACATCATGAAGGAAAATAGGAGGATACGAGGCGGCATATTCAGTATGCTTTTGAACTTGCCTCCGTGTAATTTCAGCGAAAAAATGAGCTGACAGATTTATGTCTGCAGGTATGCTGACTGACTGTCCCGAAGAGGAAATGTCCGGATCTCGGGGCGATCTGCTGCAAGAGCTGTCCCAAGTGCACGAGCGAGCTCGGCAAGCAATGCGGAGCATTGCCAAGGCTTTGTGGCCATTCGCCTCCCCTCCAGGAAGTATGGAGGAGCTTGTGAAGTTGTTCCAGGGAGCTCGGCGGTGCTTTTGATTATGGAAGATATCGGCCTGTCGAGAAGGTGCGCGAGAGGCCTGGGCCTTGATAAAAACACGGTACACCAAGCTTGATCCGAATCATATGGCCCGGGTCGGACCTCGAGGGTCAAATGGACAATAAATTCCAGTGAGTTTGGTATATGACCAAGTAAAGATAGCTGCCAAGTTCTCCCAACGGGATTGTAAGCTAGACAGCCTGTTATATGGCATAGAGGAAGAAGTTTTTGAGTCCAAGTGACTATGTACTTAAATTGACAAATTTGTCCCTAGCCGGATTGTAAAACGATTGTCATGGCAAACCTTTTCGCTTCGACCTCCGGACCCGAAGGTGCGGAGTGTTTCCAAATACCGGAGCGGCAATATAGACCGGGGTATGCGTGGAAACCAGACGTAGGGGTCATAGTTGCTTGAATAGACAAGTTGTATCCGGCTAGCTATGTTATATTACTTGTTAATTGTAAGAAACAACTTCTAGGGAGAATAGTTCCGTTAAGGGTTCCTTTCCCTGGGTGAACATGTGTTAGTGTGCATGCCCGAACTGTGATTGAAAAATCGCAGTATACGTAACATCTGGGGGTTCATACTGTAATGAGGGTAAAACATCTTTAGTACGCCGACCAAATAATCCCTTAAGAACGCTAGCTTTCGGCTTCACCCAGTCTGAGGTACAAGTCCAAATGACCCGGCTGTAACAATCGCAGAGGTGCTCCCTTTATGCCCTAGCCAAACAAACGGGAACGTAGGGCATAAGCACAGGAGCCAGGCAACCCAGCTTGGCAAAAAATTAAGTCATAACGGTGCATATAATGGCGAAGAAAAGGTACATATGAGGAGAGGACACATATGTTGGGAGCTTGATGCTCGGAAAATAATAATAATAATAATAAGCTTCTGTAAAAGAAGCCCCCAGGTATCATGAGCGTATACATTTAAGGATGTGTACGTCATAGGTGTGCGGTTTAGCCGCACGAGAGCTATAGAGCTGGAAAAAAGGGAAAGAGAGAAAAAATGGGAACAAAGGGAGAAGAAGACGAACAAAGAGTACGGCTCGAGGCGTAGAATCTTCGGAGTCTGGCGGCATTCCACGGGTTCGGCTCTAAGCGATTGTCTGATGCATCACGCAAGCGGTACGCTCCTCCGTGGGAACTTCATCTATGATGAAGGGACTCTCCCATTTGGGCTTGAGTTTGTCCTTTTTCTTTTCTGGCAAGCGTAGAATGAGTTCACCAACATTATAAGTCTCGGCCCGCACTTCTCTGCTTTGGTATCTGCGAGCCTGTTGTTGATAGAATGCAGAACATGCTTTTGCAATGTCACGCTCCTCCTCCAGGGTATCTAGACTGTGTTGCCAATCCAGCTCGGCCTCTCTCTCTTCATACATGCGCGCTCGAGGTGAGTCATGAATGATGTCGCAGGGCAAAACGGCCTCTACGCCGTATACCATAAAGAATGGTGTGTATCGGTAGTGCGATTGGGCGTGGTCTGCAGCCCCCAGAGTATGGAGTCGAGCTCCTCAACCCAGTGCTTGTCTGATTCTTTCAAAGACCGCACTAGTCTAGGCTTAGTGCCGCTCATGATAAGACCATTAGCTCGTTCGACTTGACCTTTTGTTTGTGGGTGATAGACCGAGGTGTAATCAAGCTTAATGCCCAGTTTAGAACACCAGGTTTTCACTCCATCGGCTGTGAAATTGGAGCCATTATCGGTGATGATGTTGTGTGGGACACCATAATGGTGCACGACACTGGATATAAAGTCTATCACCCGTCCGGCTTCGGCCGTTTTAACTGGTTTGGCCTCTATCCACTTGGTGAATTTATCTACCATGACTAGCAGATATTTTTTTCTTATGGCTTCCTCCTTTAAGGGGTCCGACCATATCAAGCCCCCAGACCACGAAAGGCCAAGTAATGGGGATTGTTTGTAGAGCGGTAGGCGGCATATGGCTTTGATTGGCGAGAAGCTGGCATCCGACACAACGTTGGACAAGGTCTTGTGCGTCTGCTCGGGCCATCGGCCAAAAGAAGCCTGCACGGAAGGCCTTACTTACGAGGGCCCGAGCCGCGGCGTGGTGACCGCCGAGACCGACATGGATTTCGGCCAAGAGCTACCGTCCCTCTTCTTCGGAGATACATCTTTGAAGGACTCCGGTAGCGCTTTTCTTGTAGAGCTCTCCGTCATGGACCTTGTAGGCTTTCGAGCGCCGAACAATGCAGCGAGCCTCATTCTGGTCCTCAGGGAGCTTTCGCCTATTAAGGTAGGCCAAGAAGGGTTCGGTCCATGGGGCAATTACTGCCATTATTAGATGGGCCGATGATGTTATTTCGGTGGCTGAGCCTCCGATGATATCGGTATCATGTTCGGAATCTGGGGGTGTAATCGGATCCGGACTGGTGTTGCTGCTCTCACCCTGCCACACCACGGATGGCTTGAAGAGCCTTTCCAGAAAGAGTTTAGGTGGGACGGGGTCACGTTTGGCGCCCATGCGAGCAAGGACATCTGCCGCTTGATTACTTTCTCGAGCCACATGATGAAACTCGAGTCCCTCGAACCTAGCTGATATTTTGAGTACAACATTACGGTAGGCCGCCATCTTCAGATCTTTGGCATCAAAGTCTCCATTTATTTGGGATATTGTGAGATTTGAATCCCCGCACACCTCCAAGTGTTGTATGCCCATGGAGGTAGCCATCCGAAGACCGTGCAATAAGGCCTCGTATTCGGCTGCATTGTTGGAGTCTATGTATAATATTTGGAGTACGTACTGAACTGTGTCTCCAGTGGGGGACGTTAAGACGATGCCCGCTCCAAAGCCGGCCAGCATTTTAGAGCCATCGAAGTGCATGACCTAGCTGGAATATGTGTCATACTCTTTAGGAAGTTCGGCCTCTGTCCATTCGGCGACGAAGTCGGCCAATACTTGGGATTTAATGGCTCGGCGTGGTTTGTATGTTATGTCGAATGGCAGGAGCTCAATGGCCCACTTGGCAATCCAACTCGTAGCATCGCGGTTGTTTATTATGTCATTGAGTGGCACTTCGGAAGCCACCGTGATCGAACACTCTTGGAAGTAGTGTTGTAGCTTTCGGGATGCCATGAAGACCACATGCTATCTTTTGGTAATGAGGGTACCGGGATTTGCATGGTGTGAGGACAGTGGATACGTAGTATACCGGTTTCTGGAGTGGGAATTTGTGTCTGTCCTCCTCTCGCTCAATGACGAGCACCGCGCTCACCACCTGGTGAGTTGCAGAGATGTATAATAACATCGGTTCGCCGACGTTCGGCGTGGCCAGGATTGGGTTGCTTGCCAAGAGAGCCTTTATTTCTTCCAGTACGGCTGTTGCCGCATCCGTCCACTCGAAGTGGTCGGTGCGTCGGAGAAGGCGATGAAGTGGAAATGCCTTTTCTCCTAGTCTGGAGATAAAGCGGCTTAAAGCTGCCATGCATCCGGCTAGTTTTTGGACCTGTTTAAGGTCTGTTGGTGTAGCCAATTGTGACAAAGCTCGGATTTTGGCTGGATTTGCCTCAATTCCTCTATTGGAAATGATGAAGCCAGCAGTTTTCCAGCGGGAACGCCGAAAACACACTTTTCCGGATTGAACTTGATGTCATATGTGCGGAGGTTGTCGAACGTGAGACACATGTCGTCTATTAATAACTTGACGTGCCTAGTCTTAATGACGACGTCATCCACATATGCTTCAACTGTCTTGCCGATTTGTTTCTCCTGGCATGTTTGAATCATGCGTTGGTAGGTGGCGCCGGAGTTTTTAAGCCCGAAGGGCATAGTGTTGAAGCAAAAAGGCCCGTATGGGGTAATGAATGTTGTTGCTGCTTGATCGGACTCCTTCATTTTGATTTGATGGTATCCGGAGTTTGCGTCGAGGAAACACAGTGAGTCGTGTCCTGCAGTAGCATCAATAATCTGATCGATGCGGGGGAGGGGGAAGGGATCCTTAGGGCAGGCCTTGTTGAGGTCTTTGAAATCGACACACAGGCGCCAGGATTTGTCCTTCTTTGGCACCATCACCAGGTTTGCTAGCCAGTCCGGGTGTTTTATTTCTCTAATGAATCCGGCCTCGATTAACTTGGCTAGCTCCTCCCCCATAGCTTGTCGTTTGGGTTCGGAAAAGCGTCTTAGTGTTTGCTTGACCGACTTATATCCCTTAAATATATTGAGGTTGTGTTCAGCCAACCGGCGTGGGATTCCTGGCATATCAGAAGGGTGCCAGGCGAATACGTCCCAGCTCTCGCGTAGGAACGCTCATAGTGCGGCGTCAACCGTTGGGTCCAGCTGTGCCCCGATGGAAGTTGTCTTCTTGGGGTCCGTCGGGTGGACTTGAAATTTGACTATTTTGTCTGCTGGTTTGAAAGAAGTGGATTTGGGCCTCTTATCAAGGATTACGTCGTCCCTATCCACCGTGGAGCGAAGTGCGATTAATTCTTCGGCCGCGAGGGCCTCGGACAGTGCCTCTAGGGCCAGGGATGCGGTTTTGTTTTCCGCACGGAGGGCTATGTCCGGATCACTGGCGAGAGTGATAATACCGTTTGGCCCGGGCATATTGAGCTTCATATACCCGTAACGAGGTATGGCTTGAAAGCGTGTGAATGCGTCTCGCCCCAACAGGGCATGATATCCACTGTTGAAAGGGGCCACTTGGAAGGTTATCTCTTCGGACCGATAGTTCTCCGGCGTGCCGAATACCACGTCAAGTGTAATTTTCCTCACGCATCGCGCCTCCTAGCTGGGAATGATTCCTCGGAAGGTCGTATTACTTTGCTCGATGCGGATCCTGTCTATTTCCATTTTATTGAGTGTGTCCTCATAGATGAGGTTTAGCCCGCTGCCGCCATCCATGAGCACTTTAGTGAGCCGAAAGCCATCCACAATTGGATTGAGGACCAAGGTGGCTGGTGCCCGGACTGACCGGAATTTTGGTTCGTCATTGGCATTGAAAGTTATGGTCGTGTCGTTCCACGGGTTTATTGCTCCGACCTGGCAGACTTCGGCGAGGTCGCGGAGTGCCCTCTTGCGCCGATTGTTTGAAGCAAAAGTCTCGAAGACCGTCAATACTATGAGGTCGTCGTCCTCCGGGGGGTGTTGCTCTGAGGTGTCTTTGGTGAGGATATCCTCGCCGCTCTTGGCCACTTGCCGGAGTATCCAACATGCTCTAAGGTTGTGGGTTGGTACGGTATCCGATGTCGTGTGTAC
The DNA here is from genome assembly GCA_021605205.1 of Aegilops longissima. NCBI lineage: Eukaryota > Viridiplantae > Streptophyta > Magnoliopsida > Poales > Poaceae > Aegilops > Aegilops longissima. Next base: position 16,297 of record JAHIAM010000127.1, on the reverse strand, counting down.
TTTGCATGGCCTATCGAGCCATCCCTCCAGAACGGTTCTGCGTCCCGTAGTGGGCTTAGTTTTCTTCATTACTAGATCATGATGGCGCGCTTTGCCGCGCCCGTCCATGTTTGATGAAATTATCTAATTTATTCTAAACATTTTGCTACAATAAGGATGGAATATAGGATTGTATAATTGCATATGGTTAAATAGGATGTTGTGTAAAAAAATATGTTGTGGAAAAAATAAGTTATGTTTGCTTTTGTATAGTCTTTTATCTTTTTCTGAGGGAAAGTATACGTCTTTTTATTCAGATAACAGCCCTGTAGAATTTTTTTATTTAATTTTTATTTTGAGAAGAGCATGTCTCTCCCGGAAAAAAGAAAGAGAAGAATATGTCTATTATTTTTGAGGGAAAGAGTATGTCTAGTCAAGTGTGGCACAATTGACAATTGCCGCCAAAGCTGGAAACAACTCAGTTTTTTTTGAGACAAACAACTCAGTTTAATGTACGTATCCAGACTTCAGGCAGGCATGAAAATCAATCGGGCCAAAACTTCCAGGCCTAGTTGACATCCCCTCCGGTCTCGATTAACCATAAGCCGCCTAGGTCTGTCCGCAGACCAGCAGCCCAGAAATGATGGGCAAAAAGAAATAGGCCGCATTTGCGAGGACGGCCAAAAAATCCACGTCGTTGGCTAGCTGGATCAAAAGGCTTAGGAGCCAAAATCGTTGTGATTTCTTCTAGCTCGCTCCATCTTACTGTTTAGTAATGGGGTCGGGTGCCCCGCGAGGGTCCATTATTTTTGCTCGCCAGGGGGGTTGAGTGGAGATCGGTGGTTCCCAGCGAGCTGTCTGAGTTTTCCAGGCGCTTTCCATTGCGCAGTGCTTTTGTACTATGGTTGCCAAGTCAGCGAAGTGTAATACACGACGGCGGTTGATAGCGTTGAGGATTCCTTCATCTGTGCAATTATTGTAGAATACTGAAATCGCATCCTCGTCGCGGCAATCTTTAATCTTGTCTTTGACAAGGAGGAATCTGGCCCAAAAGTGATGGACTATTTCCTGAGACTGTTGTCGTACGTACATGAGGTCGCATATATCCGGAGGGCCGGAATTGCTTGGCAAATATTGTTTGTGGTGGGTGGGTTGCTTTAAATCCGATTCCTCACCCAATTTGGAGTCCGGAGTTTGAAGAACTTCCGAGCTTATTAGTTCAGGCTCTGGGATGTTAAACGATTTTCCAGGCTCGACGTCCGATTCTTGTTTCGGAGGACCGGGAGTGTCGTCCCGCAGACAGGTATCCGGCTCCTCGAGCTCGGAAATCCGGACACAACTCGTCTTCAACATAGGGGAAGAGTTGTTGTTTTGCTCCTCTACGACCACTATCTGATGGGTGATCGGCGGAGAATTTATTTCTCTCTAATCGGGTTTAAGGCCAATCTGATCATAGTCTGTAGCGACCCCCATGGCTGCGATGCGATCCAGGAGTTCGTTTAAAGACGACAACTCCGCCGGATCCATCTTTGGAGTATTCGGAGTCAACACGGAGATGAATTTCGATGACCTGAGAAGTCATCGTCGGCTTGACAGCCGAGTGGGCGGTCATGGTAAAGCCGCCCAGTCGGAGGGTTTGGCCTGAGGCCAGGGCTCTTCCGGAGGTGATACTGTCCTTGATAACAAGGCGAGCCATCAAACCTGTCTTCGACGTCACAAGGAACTCTCAATGAAAGCACTAATGTCAGTGTCAAAACTGGCGGATCTCGGGTAGGGGGTCCCGAACTATGCGTCTAAGGTCGATGGTAACAGGAGACAGGGGACACGATGTTTACCCAGGTTCGAGCTGTCGGTGTCAAAACCAGCAGATCTCAGGTAGGGGGTCCCGAACTGTGCGTCTAAGGTCGATGGTAACAGGAGATAGGGGACACGATGTTTACCCAGGTTCGGGCCCTCTTGATGGAGGTAATACCCTACTTCCCGCTCGATTGATCTTGATGAATATGAGGATTACAAGAGTTGATCTACTACGAGATCATAATGGCTAAACTCTAGATGTCTAGCATGTATGATTATGATTGCCTCCACGGACTAAACCCTCCGGTGTCTATAAACCGGATAAACTTCTGACGAGCTAGACTGTCATGCTGCGGAGTAGTCCGGACTCGTTTGACAGTGTCCGGGAGCTTGGCCGCTGAATTAAATTTCTGCTTGATAAGGCCACTCTGTACTTCTGCTGCCAGGGCCGCGGTGTGCTCCTTGGTACGGAGGGAGCGCTCCGTGTTTCCACTGACTTTTATGACACCACGTGGTCCAGGCATCTTGAGTTAGAGATAAGCATAGTGTGGCACCGCATTGAATCAAGCAAATGCAGTTCGTCCGAGCAGTGCGTGATAGCCACTGCGGAAGAGGACGATGTCGAAGATCAAGTCTTCGCTTCAGAAGTTGTCTGGAGATCCAAAGACAACTTCCAATGTGATTGAACCCGTGCAGCGGGCCTCTACACCTGGTATTACTCCTTTAAAGGTAGTTTTTGTGGGCTTGATCCTTGATGGATCGATGCCCATTTTGCGGACTGTGTCCTGATAGAGCAGGTTGAGGCTACTGCCACCATCCATGAGGACTCACGTGAGGTGGAATCCATCAATGATTGGGTCAAGGACCAGCGCGGCCGAACAGTCATGACGGATACTGGTCGGATGGTCCCTACGATCAAAGGTGATCGGGCAGGACGACCATGGGTTGAATTTTGGGGTGACTGGCTCTATCGCATAGACGTCCCTGAGCGCATGTTTGTGCTCCCTCTTGGGGATGTGGGTAACGTATATCATGTTCACCATTTTAACCTGGGGGGAAACTTCTTCTGTCCCCCTGTGTTTGGTGGACGGGGCTCCTTGTCGTCGTCCTCACTTTGCGCCCCTTCTCCTTGTTCTCGGCATTTAACTTGCCGGCCTGTTTAAAGACCGAACAACTTCTGTTGGTATGATTGGCTGGTTTATCGGGGGTGCCGTGGATCTGACATGGATGATCGAGTATGCGGTCCAAGCTGGATGAGCCCAGATTGTTCCTTTTAAATGGCTTCTTCCGCTGGCCGGATTTGGAGCCACTGAATCCGGCGTTGACCGCCGTGTCATCGGTATTGTCACTGTTGTTTCGACGCTTGTGCCTATTGCGTCGGGGCTTGCCGCTGCTATTTCTGGCTTCAGAGGTGCCAGGGTCGCTTGAATTGTTATTGCTATGGGCTAGCCAGCTATCTTCGCCCGTGCAAAAGCGGGTCATGAGTGCCGTGAGGGCTGCCATGGACTTCGGCTTTTCCTGGCCGAGGTGTCGGGCGAGCCATTCGTCGCGGATGCTATGCTTAAAGGCCGCTAGGGCTTCAGCATCCGGATAGTCAATGATCTGGTTCTTTTTAGTTAGGAACCTAGTCCAGAATTTCCTGGCTGACTCTCCGGGCTGTTGAACTATGTGACTTAAGTCATCGGCATCCGGAGGTCGGACGTATGTACCTTGGAAGTTGTCGCGGAAGGCGTCTTCCAAATCCTCCCAGCTGCCAATGGAGTTTTCAGGAAGGTTGTTCAACCAGTGTTGAGCTGGTCCCTTGAGCTTTAGCGGGAGGTATTTGATGGCATGAAGATCATCACCGCGGGCCATATGAATGTGCAGAAGAAAATCCTCAATCCATACCGCGGGGTCTGTTGTTCCATCATACGGTTCGATATTCACGGGTTTAAATCCTTCTGGGAATTCGTGCTCCATTACTTCATCAGTGAAGCAGAGGGGGTGTGCGGCGCCTCTATATCGGGACAAGTCGCGACGTAGCTCGGATGGAGTTCGTCTGTGGTTTTCGGCTCGGACGTGATTATGCTTGTCACGTCCTGCCAGATAACCGTCGTTGCGCGTCGAGGTATGCCCCCGCGATCCGTAGATCGATCTGGTCTGACCTCCTCTATTGTCCAGGTCTTGCCGCAGGTCATATGTATATCCCCGAGCTGTTGTATCTCTACCTTTACGGCGAGGTAGTATAGGCTGGTGTTCGGCTTGAGTTGCCGTTTTGTCCCGGCCACGAGGTGGTCGGACAGCCGCATTACGCGCTGATGGTGCGGCTCGAGGGCCTCGTCGTCAAATTGGGGTAGCAGTTTACGCTTCGGGTAACTTTTGGTTGGGCGCTCGAGGCCGTATTCCTCGGCTGCCAGAACATTAGTCCACCTATCATTGAGCGGATCTTGATCAGCTTGAAGTTGTTGCTGCTTCTTTCTTAGGCTCCTTGCAGTGGCAATTAGCCGGGGCTTAAAGCACTCCTGCTCGAGAGGTTCCTCAGGTACGATAAAGTCTGCATCACCGAGAATCACCTCGTCCTCGGGGAGTGGGAGATAATTACTGTCCTCCAAGTCTTTGTTTACAGCCTGTTCGTCAGGGCTAACTTGCCCATCTTCCCGATCGTCCTGTTCGAAAGTTGGCTCGACGGGGTCTTCTTTGTCTTCTACGTCGTCTGGAGTGTTGTTGTCTCTTGTGCCGGAATTGCTGTCTTTTCCACGGCGTGATTTAGAGCAGTGCTGCTGACGTCGGCGCTTTGGTTGTGTCTCATGAGGTTTATCCTCGACTGGATCTTCTTTATCATCGCCGTTACTGTCTTTGGGTGTGTCCACCATGTACACGTCATACGAAGAGGTGGTCGTCCAGCGTCCGGTAAACGGTGGGTTTTCGGCCTGCTTCTCTTCGGCATCGTCGTCCATACCGTCAATGTCTTCGAAGCCGTAGTCGAGCATGTCAGTTAAGTCGTCAACAATGGCTATGAAGTGGGTGGTGGGTGGGACATAAAATTCCCCGCTCTCAGCCCCTAGTCTGGGCTGGGCGTAGTTCGGACATTGCTCCTCCACAATGACGAGGGATCGCATCAAGTCTAGAGCCTCGCTTAAAGGCGAGGTTTGGCCAGGGAGAACAAGATCCGAGGAGTACGGCGGGAAGGAAACTCCTTGGCCGAACTCACACGATGCTGACTCTGAAGGTTCAGAGCCAGCGTCCGGAGAAGAGTCCGGCTTCATGACGGTTGTCGGCAACACTACTTCCTCTTGCTCTCCCGTACTGGGTTTAGTGGCCATAGATAGTCCGGCGGGATCAGAAATCCTATCTCCGGACATGGTGACACGCTCCGGATCTAGAGCCAGAGCGGAAGTTGGAGTCGTGAACCCTCAGAAGATCAAGTCTCCTCGGATATCAGCGACATAGTCCAGGTTTCTAAAACTAATCTGGTGACCTGGGGCGTAGCGGTCGATCTGCTCTAGATGGCCAAGCAAGTTGGCCCGCAGTGCGAAGCCACCGAACACAAAGATCTGGCCGGGGAGGAAAACCTCCCCCAGGGCAGCATCATTGTAGATGACCGATGGAGCCATCGAACCTTCTGATGACGATGCAGCGGAACTCTCAATAAAAGCACCAATGTCGCTGTCAAAACCGGCGGATCTCGGGTAGGGGGTCCCGAACTGTGCATCTAAGGTCGATGGTAACAGGAGATGGGGGACACGATGTTTAGCCAGGTTCAGGCCCTCTTGATGGAGGTAATACCCTACTTCCTGCTTGATTGATCTTGATGAATATGAGGATTACAAGAGTTGATCTACCACGAGATCGTAATGGCTCAACCCTAGATGTCTATCATGTATGATTATGATTCCCTCTACGGACTAAACCCTCCGGTTTATATAGACACCGGAGGGGCCTAGGGTTGTATAGAGTCGGTTTACAAAGGAAGGAATCTACATATCCGAACGCCAAGCTTGCCATCCACGCAAAGGAGAGTCCCACCCGGACACGGGAAGAAATCTTTTGTCTTGTATCTTCATAGCCCATTAGTCCGGCCCATGTCACATAGTCCGGACTCCCAAGGACCCCTTAATCCAGGACTCCCTCATGGGCCCTCTCGATGGAGGTAATACCCTACTTCCTGCTTGAGTGATCTTGATGAATATGAGGATTACAAGAGTTAATCTACCATGAGATCGTAATGGCTAAACCCTAGATGTCTAGCATGTATGATTGTGATTCCCTCTGCGGACTAAACCCTCCGGTTTATATAGACACTGGAGGGGCCTAGGGTTGTACAAAGTCGGTTCACAGAGGAAGGAATCTTCATATCCGAACGCCAAGCTTGCCATCCACGCAAAGGAGAGTCCCATCCGGACACGGGAGGAAGTCTTCTGTCTTGTATATTTATGGCCCATTAGTCCGGCCCACGTCACATTGGTCGAACACCCGAGGAGCCCTTAATCCAAGACTCCCTCAGCCTCCCCCTCCCTCCTTTATATACGTGGGGAGGGGGGCACCCTAGAACACATAAAAGTTGATCTTAGCCGTGTGCGGTGCCCCCTTCCACATATTTCCACCTCGGTCATATTGTTGTAGAGCTTAGGTGAAACCCTGCATCGGTAACTTCATCATCACCATCAACACGCCGTCGTGCTGACAAAAATCAACCTCGACCTCAGCTGGATCTAGGGTTCGTGGGACGTCACCGAGCTGAAAGTGTGCAGATCATGTAGGTGCCATGCGTTCGGTACTTGGATCGGTTGGATCGCGAAGATGTTCGACTACATCAACCGTGTTACTAAACGCTTCCGCTTTCGGTTTACGAGAGTACATGGACACACTCTCCCCGCTCGTTGCTATGCATCACCAGATGGATCTTGCGTGTGCGTAGGAAATATTTTAAAATACTACGTTCCCCAACGGTGGTATCAGAGCCAGCTCTATACTTAGATGTTATATGCACGAGTAGAACACAAAGAGTTGTGGGCAATAATAGTCATACTGCTTACCAGCATGTCATACTTTAATTCAACAGTATTATTGGATGAAGCGGCTGTTGGGGAACGTAGTAATTTCAAAAATTTCCTACGCACACACAAGGATCATGGTGATGCATAGCAACGAGAGGGGAGAGTATTGTCCACGTACCCTCGAGACCGAAGCGAAGCGCTATGACAACGCTGTTGATGTAGTCGATGTCTTCACGATCCGACCGATCCAAGTACCGAATGTACGGCACCTCCGAGTTCAGCACACGCTCAGCTCGATGACGATCCCCGGCCCGATCCAGCAAAGCGTCGGGATGAGTTCCACAAGACGACGGCGGCAGGACGATGATGATGCTCTATCGGCGCAGGCTTCGCCTAAACTCCGCGACGATATGACCGAGGTGGAATATGGTGGAGGGGGCACCGACACGGCTAAGGAACGATCCGTAGATCAACTTGTGTGTCATGGGTGCCCCTGCCCCGTGATATAAAGGAGCAAGGGGGAGGAGGCCGCCCTAGGAGGGGCGCGCAAGTGTGGAGTCCTACTAGGACTCCTAGTCCTAGTAGGATTCCACCTCCTTGTTGGAGTAGGAGAAGGGAAAGAGGGGAGAGGAGAAGGAAAGGGGCTGCGCCCTTGTCCAATTCGACCAAAGGGGGGGCGAGGCCTCCTCCTTTGGCCTCTCTCTCTATTCCCGTATGGCCCAATAAGGCCCATATACTCCCGGCAAATTCCGTAACTCTCCCAGACTCAAAAATACCCAATCACTCGAACCTTTCCGAACTCCGAATATAGTCGTCCAATATATCGATCTTTACGCCTCGACCATTTCGAGACTCCTCGTCATGTCCCCGATCTCATCCGGGACTCCGAACTCCTTCGGTACATGAAAACTCATAAACTCATAATATAACTGTCATTGAAACCTTAAGCGTGCGGACCCTACGGGTTCGAGAACTATGTAGACATGACCTAGAACTATTCTTGGTTAATAACCAATAGCGGAACCTGGATGCCCATATTGGCTCCTACATATTCTACGAAGATCTTTATCGGTCAAACCGCATAACAACATACGTTGTTCCCTTTGTCATCGGTATGTTACTTGCCCGAGATTCGATCGTCGGTATCCAATACCTAGTTCAATCTCGTTACCGGCAAGTCTCTTTACTCGTTACGTAATGCATAATCCCGTAACTAACTCATTAGCTACATTGCTTGCAAGGCTTATAATGATGTGCATTACCGAGAGGGCCCAGAGATACCTCTCCGACAATCGGAGTGACAAAACCTAATCTCAAATACGCCAACCCAACATGTACCTTTGGAGACACCTGTAGTACTCCTTTATAATCACCCGATTCGTTGTGACGTTTGGTAGCAGCCAAAGTGTTCCTCCGGTAAACGGGAGTTGCATAATCTCATAGTTACAAGAACATGTATAAGTCATGAAGAAAGCAATAGCAATATACTAAACGATCAAGTGCTAAGCTAACGGAATGGGTCATGTCAATCACATCATTCTCCTAATGATGTGATCCCATTAATCAAATAACAACACATGTCTATGGTTAGGAAACATAACCATCTTTGATTAATGAGCTAGTCAAGTAGAGGCATACTAGTGACTATATGTTTGTCTATGTATTCACACATGTATCATGTTTCCGTTAATACAATTCTAGCATGAATAATAAACATTTATCATGAAATAAGGAAATAAATAATAACTTTATTATTGCCTCTAGGGCATATTTCCTTCAGTCTCCCACTTGCACTAGAGTCAATAATCTAGTTCACATCATCATGTGATTCAACATTAATATTCACATCTGTATGTGATTAACACCCATAGTTCACATCGTCATGTGACCAACACCCAAAGGGTTTACTAGAGTCAATAATCTAGTTCACATCGCTATGTGATTAACACCCAAAGAGTACTAAGGTATGATCATGTTTCGCTCGTGAGAGAAGTTTAGTCAACGGGTCTGTCATATTCAGAGCCGTATGTATTTTGCAAATATTCTATGTCTACAATGCTTTGCACAGAGCTACTCTAGCTAATTGCTCCCACTTTCAATATGTATCCAGATTGAGACTTAGAGTCATCTGGATCGGTATAAAAAGCTTGCATCGATGTAACTCTTTACGACGGGCTCTTTTATCACCTCCATAATCGAGAAATATTTCCTTATTCCTCACTAAGGATGTTCTTGACCAATGTCCAGTGATCTACTCCTAGATCACTATTGTACTCCCTTGCCAAATTCAGAGCAAGGTATACAATAGGTCCGGTACATAGCATAGCATACTTTATAGAACCTATGATGAGGCATAGGGAATGACTTTCATTCTCTTTTCTATTTTCTGCCGTGGTCGGGAATTGAGTCTTACTCAATTTCACACGCTTGCAACACTGCAAGAACTTTTCTTTGACTGTTCCATTTTGAACTACTTCAAAATCTTGACAAGGTATGTACTTATTGAAAAACTTATCAAGCGCCTTGATCTATCTCAATAGATCTTGATCCTCAATATGTAAGTAGCTTTACCGAGGTCCTTCTTTGAAAAACTCCTTTCAAATACTCCTTTATGCTTTGCGTAATAATTCTACATTATTTCCGATCAACAATATGTCATTCACATATACTTATCGAAATGTTGTAGTGCTCCCACTCACTTTCTTGTAAATACAGGCTTCTCCAAAAGTCAGATAAAACCATATGCTTTGATCAAATCATCAAGCATATATTCCAACTCGAGATGCTTGCACCAGTCCATAGATGAATCATTGGAGCTTGCACATTTTGTTAGCATCTTTAGGATTGACAAAACCTTCTGTTGCATCATATGCAACTCTTCTTTAATAAATCCATTAAGGAATGCAGTTTTGACATCCATTTGCCAGATTTTATAAAATGTGGCAATTGCTAACATGATTCGGACAGACTTAAGCATCGTTACGAGTGAGAAAATCTCATCGTATTCAACACCTTGAACTTGTCGAAAACCTTTTGCAACAAGTCGAGCTTTGTAGATAGTAACACTACTATCGATGTATCGCCTTCCTCTTGAAGATCCATTTATTTAACATGGCTTGCTAATCATCGAGCAAGTCAATCAAAGTCCATACTTTGTTCTCATACATGGATCATATCTCAGATTTTATGGCCTCAAGCCATTTCGCGAATCTGGGCTCATCATCGCTTCCTCATAGTTCGAGGTTCATCATGGTCTAGTAACATGACTTCTAGAACACGATTACCATACCACTCAGTGCGGATCTTACTCGAAGACCTACGAGAGTTGGTAGCAACTTGATCTGAAGTTTCATGATCATCATCATTAACTTCCTCACTAATTGGTGTAGGAATCACTGGAACTGACTTCTGTGATGAACAACTTTCCAATTTGGGAGAAGGTACAATTACCTCATCAAGTTCTACTTTCCTCCCACTCACTTCTTTCGAGAGAAACTTCTTCTCTAGAAAGGATCCATTTTAGCAACGAATAACTTGCCTTCGGATCTGTGATAGATGGTGTACCCAATAGTTACCGTTGGGTATTCTATGAAGACGCATTTTTCCGATTTGGGTTCGAGCTTATCAGGTTGAAACCTTTTCATATAAGCATCGCAACTCCAAGCTTTAAGAAACGACAGCTTAGGTTTACTGCTAAACCATAGTTCATACGGTGTCATCTCAACGGATTTAGATGGTGCCCTATTAAACGTGAATGCAGCTGTCTCTAATGCATAACCCCAAATCGATAGTGGTAAATCGGTAAGATACATCATAGATCGGACCATATCCAATAAAGTGCGGTTACGACATTCGGACACACCATTATGTTGTGGTGTTCCATGTGGCGTGAGCTGTGAAACTATTCCACTTTGTTTTAATTGAAGACCAAACTCGTAACTCAAATATTCATCTCCACGATCAGATCGCAGAAACTTTTTCTTGTTACGATGATTTTCCACTTTACTCTGAAATTCTTTGAACTTTTCAACTGTTTCAGACTTATGTTTCATCAAGAAGATATACGTATATCTGCTCAAATCATATGTGAAGGTCAGAAAATAATGATACTTGTCGCGAGCCTTAATATTCATCGGACCACATACATCAGTATGTATGATTTCCAACAAATCTGTTGCTCGCTCCATTGTTCCGGAGAACGGAGTCTTAGTCATCTTGCCCATGAGGCATGGTTCGCAAGCATCAAGTGATTCATAATCAAGTGATTCCAAAAGTCCATTAGCATGGAGTTTCTTCATGCGCTTTACACCAATATGACCTAAGCGGCAGTGCCACAAACAAGTTGCACTATCATTATTAACTCTGCATCTTTTGGTTTCAATATTATGAATATGTGTATCACTACGATCGAGATCCAACAAACTATTTTCATTGGGTGTATAACCATCGAAGGTTTTATTCATGTAAACAGAATAACAATTATTCTTTAACTTTAAATGAATAACCATTTTGCAATAAACATGATCAAATCATATTCATGCTCAACGCAAACGCTAAATAAAATTTATTTGGCTTTTAACACTAATCTCAAAATATAGGGAGTGTGTGATGATGATCATATCAATCTTGGAACTATTTCCAACACTCATCGCCACTCCCTCAACTAGTCTCTCGCTTATTATGTAACTCCTGTTTCGAGTTACTAATCTTAGCAACCTAACAAGTATCAAATACTGGGGCTACTATAAACACTAGTAAGGCACACATCAAACACCAGATATCAAATATACCCTTGTTCACTTTGCCACCCTTATTATCTACCAAATATTCAGGCATTTCGCTCCCAAAGGATCATTTCCTTTGCAGTAGAAGCACTCGGTTTCAGGCTTTGGTCCAGCTTTGGGCTTCTTCGCGGGAGCGACAACTTTCTTGTCATTCTACTTGAAGTTCCCTTTCTTTCCCTTTGCCCTTTTCTTGAAACTAGTGGTCTTGTCAATCATCAACACTTGATGCTCTTTCTTGATTTCTACCTTCGTTGATTTCAACATCACGAAGAGCTCGGGAATCTTTTTCGTCATCCCTTGCATACTATAGTTCATCACGAAGTTCTAGTAACTTAGTGATGGTGACTAGAGAATTCTGTCAATCACTATCTTATCTGGAAGATTAACTCCCACTTGATTCAAGCGATTGAAGTACCTGCATAATCTGAGCACATGCTCACTAGTTGAGCGATTCTCCTCCATCTTTTAGCTATAGAACTTGTTGGAGACTTCATATCTCTCAACTCGGTATTTGCTTGAAATATTAACTTCAATTCTGGAACATCTCATATGGTCCATGACGCTCAAAACGCCTTTGAAGTCCCGATTCTAAGCCGTTAAGCATGGTGCACTAAACTATCAAGTAGTCATCATATTGAGCTAGCCAAACGCTCATAACGCTTGCATCCGCACTGCAATAAGTCCGTCACCTAGCGGTGCATCAAGGACATAATTCTTACAGGCAGCAATGAGGATAAACCTCGATCACGGATCCAATCCGCATCATTGCTACTAACATCTTTCAACACAGTTTTCTAGGAACATATTAAAATAAACATATTAAAGCAACAAACATAGGGAAGCAACAACGCGAGCTATTGATCTACAACATAATTTGCAAAATACTACCAGACTAAGTTCATGATAAATTTAAGTTCAATTGATCATATTACTTAAGAACTCCCACTTAGATAGACATCCTCTAATCTTCTAAGTGATCACGTGATCCATATCAACTAAACCATGTCCGATCATCACGTGAGATGGAGTAGTTTCAATGGTGAACATCACTATGTTGATCATATCTACTATATGATTCACGCTGACCTTTCGGTCTCCGTGTTCGAAGCCATATCTGTATATGCTAGGCTCGCAAGTTTAACCTGAGTATTCCGCGTGTGCAACTGTTTTGCACCCGTTGTATTTGAACGTAGAGCCTATCACACCCGATCATCACGTGGTGTCTCAAAGAAGAACTTTCGCAACGGTGCATACTCGTGGAGAACACTTCTTGATATTTAGTGAGAGATCATCTTATAATGCTACCGTCAATCAAAGCAAGATAAGATGCATAAAGGATAAACATCACATGCAATCAATATAAGTGATATGATATGGCCATCATCATCTTGTGCTTGTGATCTCCATCTCCGAAGCACCGTCGTGATCACCATTGTCACCGGCGCGACACCTTGATCTCCATCGTAGCATCGTTGTAGTCTCGCCAACTATTGCTTCTACGACCATCGCTACCGCTTAGTGATAAAGTAAAGTAATTACATGGCGTTTGCATTTCATACAATAAAGCGACAACCATATGGCTCCTGCCAGTTGTCGATAACTCGGTTACAAAACATGATCATCTCATACAATAAAATATAGCATCACGCCTTGACCATATCACATCACAACATGCCCTGCAAAACAAGTTAGACGCCCTCTACTTTGTTGTTGCAAGTTTTACGTGGCTGCTACGGGCTGAGAAAGAACCGTTTTACCTACGATTAAAACCACAACGATAGTTCATCAAGTTAGTGCTGTTTTAACCTTCGCAAGGACCGGGCGAGCCACACTCGGTTCAACTAAAGTGAGAGAGACAGACACCCGCCAATCACCTTTAAGCAACGAGTGCTCGCGAGCGGTGAAACCAGTCTCGCGTAAGCGTCGCGTAATGTCGGTCCGGCCGCTTCATCTCACAATACCGCCAACCAAAGTATGACATGCTGGTAAGCAGATGACTTGTATCGCCCACAACTCACTTGTGTTCTACTCGTGCATATAACGTCAACGCATAAAACCAGGCTCGATGCCACTGCTGGGGAATGTAGTAATTTCAAAAATTTCCCTACGCACACGCAAGGATCATGGTGATGCATAGCAACGAGAGGGGAGAGTATTGTCCACGCACTCGTGAGACCGTAAGCGGAAGCGCTATGACAACGTGGTTGATGTAGTCGACGCCTTCATGATCCGACCGATCCAAGTACCGAACGACGGCACCTCCGAGTTCAGCACATGTTCAGCTCGATGACGATCCCCGGCTCCGATCCAAAGAAAGCGTCGGGGATGAGTTCCACAAGACGACGGGCGTGGTGATGATGATGATGCTCTATCGCGCAGGGCTTCGCCTAAACTCCGCGACGATATGACCGAGGTGGAATATGGTGGAGGGGCACCGCACACGGCTAAGGAACGATCCGTAGATCAACTTGTGTGTCATGGGGTGCCCCTGCCTCGTGATATAAAGGAGCAAGGGGGAGGAGGCCGGCCCTAGGAGGGGCGCGCAAGTGTGGAGTCCTACTAGGACTCCCTAGTCCTAGTAGGATTCCACCTCCTTGTTGGAGTAGGAGAAGGGAAAGAGGGGAGAGGGAGAAGGAAAGGGGCTGCCCCACTTGTCCAATTCGACCAGAGGGGGCGCAGCCTCCTCCCTTTGGCCTCTCTCTTCTATTCCCGTATGGCCCAATAAGGCCCATATACTCCCGGCGAATTCCAGAACTCTCCCAGTACTCAAAAATACCGAATCACTCGAACCTTTCCGAACTCCGAATATAGTCGTCCAATATATCGATCTTTACGCCTCGTCATGTCCCCGATCTCATCCGGGACTCGAACTCCTTCGTACATCAAAACTCATAAACTCATAATATAACTGTCATCGAAACCTTAAGCATGCGGACCCTACGGGTTCGAGAACTATGTAGACATGACCTAGAACTATTCTTGGTCAATAACCAATAGCGGAACCTGGATGCCCATATTGGCTCCTACATATTCTACGAAGATCTTTATCGGTCAAACCGCATAACAACATACATTGTTCCCTTTGTCATCGGTATGTTACTTGCCGGAGATTCGATCGTCGGTATCCAATACCTAGTTCAATCTCGTTACCGGCAAGTCTCTTTACTCGTTACGTAATGCATAATCCCGTAACTAACTCATTAACTACATTGCTTGCAAGTCTTATAATGATGTGCATTACCGAGAGGGCCCAGAGATACCTCTCCGACAATCGGAGTGACAAAACCTAATCTCGAAATACGCCAACCCAACATGTACCTTTGGAGACACCTGTAGTACTCCTTTATAATCACCCAGCATTGTGACGCTTTGGTAGCACCAAAGTGTTCCTCCGTAAACGGAGTTGCATAATCTCATAGTTACAGGAACATGTATAAGTCATGAAGAAAGCAATAGCAATATACTAAACGATCAAGTGCTAAGCTAACGGAATGGGTCATGTCAATCACATCATTCTCCTAATGATGTGATCCCATTAATCAAATAACAACACATGTCTATGGTTAGGAAACATAACCATCTTTGATTAATGAGCTAGTCAAGTAGAGGCATACTAGTGACTATATGTTTGTCTATGTATTCACACATGTATCATGTTTCCAGTTAATATAATTCTAGCATGAATAATAAACATTTATCATGAAATAAGGAAATAAATAATAACTTTATTATTGCCTCTAGGGCACATTTCCTTCAGCGGCTCAGACTGATATTACGTGTACGCTTACGCGAGACTGGTTCTACCGATGTGCTTCGCACACAGGTGGCTAGTGGGTGCCTGTTTCTCCGACTTTAGTTGAATCGAGTATGACTATGCCCGGTCCTTTTTGTAGGTTAAAACAGCAAACTTGACGAAAAGTCGTTGTGGTTTTGATGCGTAGGTAAGAACGGTTCTTGCTAAGCCCGTAGAAGCCATGTAAAACTTGCAACAACAAAGTAGAGGACGTCTAACTTGTTTTTGCAGGGCATGTTGTGATGTGATATGGTCAAGACGTGATTATATAAATTGTTGTATGAGATTATCATGTTTTTTAACACAGTTATCGGTAACTGGCAGTAGCCATATGGTTGTCGCTTTATTGTATGAAATGCAATCGCCATGTAATTGCTTTACTTTATCACTAAGTGGTAGCGATAGTCGTAGAAGCAATAGTTGGCGAGACGACAATGATGCTTCGATGGAGATCAAGGTGTCAAGCAGGTGATGATGGTGATCATGACGGTGCTTTGGAGATGGAGATCAAAGGCACAAGATAATGATGGCCATATCATATCACTTATATTGATTGCATGTGATGTTTATCCTTTATGAATCTTATTTTGCTTAGTACGGTGGTAGCATTATAAGATGATCTCTCACTAAATTTCAAGGTATAAGTGTTCTCCCTGAGTATGCACCATTGCTACAGTTCGTCGTGCCGAGACACCACGTGATGATCGGGTGTGATAAGCTCTACGTTCACATACAACGGGTGCAAGCCAGTTTTGCACACGCAGAATACTCGGGTTAAACTTGACGAGCCTAGCATATGCAGATATGGCCTCGGAACACTAAGACCGAAAGGTCGAGCGTGAATCATATAGTAGATATGATCAACATAGTGATGTTCACCATTGAAAATTACTCCATCTCACGTGATGATCGGACATGGTTTAGTTGATATGGATCATGTGATCACTTAGATGATTAGAGGATGTCTA